>DF359715.1:79647-91413 GCA_000787875.1 Solanum virginianum
TTAATTGATATTTCTTTCTGTTGAACTCTTGTTACTATAAGGGTGAGCCCGAAAAGTGTCTTGGTCCCCACTTCATTCGATGTTAGAGGTGTTGTTGGATAATTGATGTACTTATGCTATGAGCTTGACTCTTTTATGCTTTTATAAATATTAAGACTTCCTTTAGTCCTGCTTCCCTTGTTTATATCTCTTGTGTTGTTTATTTTGCTTCCGCGACCAAGGATGTGTGAATAATATGCTAAGAAGCTTGTTTGGGGTCCCGTCGGATTCCCATTCGTCTTGTCACATCTAGTCCCTAGGCTTGGGTCGTGACAGAAACCCCAACCGGGAGCCACTAAACTCCTCCGTCACATCTAACCTGCTTGTCGCTGCCCCCTTGGGCCTTGCGAATACTCTACTCTGGAGAATGAACATGATCAACGATATCTTGAAATGATCAACCTGATGTCACCAGTGCATATGTACCATTCCTTAATTAAGGCGTCAAACCTCGTACAATGTAACAGATCCGCTAGTCCTCAGTAGGCAAGATAGCTATAGTATATAGAGTGAGCTCTTAGAATCTAACCTCATACTATGACACAGTCATCTGCCCATGCTCAAGTCATACAAACTGGTCCGGATGTCGATCCCTAAAACTTCTCGGCACAAATCTAGTCATAAAGGCCTTTATGAACTCTGCCCAAGTTACTGGCATGACATCTGCTTGCCTGGTGTCTCTGTAGGTTCGCCACCATTGTCTGGTGGTCCGATCTAGCTAATACATAGTAAACTCTACATTGCGGGACTCCAAAAGTCACAAAGGCTGTAGTTGCTCTATATATACCACTAGGAACGTTCGCACATCGTCTCCTGCAATACCCAAAAATCTCGACGAGGTCAATCTGAGAAAGTACCCAAGTAGTCGCTTGTCCTAAAATGGTATGGCTTTCTCTGGCTGTGTCAGAACCTTTGGAGCGACAGGCTCTACTCGTGCCTGGTCTGGAGGAGCTGGACCTGGCATCGCACCCTACTATAGGGCTCCAAGCACTACTATGAACTGTCCAATGGCCTCCTGTACCTCTGGTACAACTATAAGGGTGGCTCAGAGAGCTGGTGCCCCTTGTTGTGATGGAATTGGGACATTTGATCCCTGCTTGATAGCCTTGAGAGACTGCTCACTTTCTGAGACTAATGGTGCAGCCTCACTTCGGTCCCAAGCTCGCACACTATGCACCATATATGCAAAAAAGGAATGAAGTCAGATACCCAGAAATCGAAGGACCATGGACAATATCATACAAGATGAATAAATGACACATGGAAGTTTCCTAAACATCTCATATTCCCCTGTGATAAGTCATGGACGTCTTCGCACCCATCAATAGGTCTCTACTAGATGATAGCTTTGTACAACTGAGACCAGTGAACCTTAATCTCTGATACCAACTTGTCATGACCCGGTTTCGGTCATATGGTGCCTGTCAAATCCCATCCAGGCAGGACAATTACCTAACCCCAGGTTACCTGTCTTAGATCTCTAATCACAATAATATATATACAACAACATAAATCAGCTCAACCTACAAAGCATCTGGAAGTCAACTATAAAGAGCTACAATAGATACAAGCACGCACCCATATATTTATAATAATAATCATAGTATTTATAGATAGGAATGCTCCTACAAATACAAGGCACTATATTGTACAAGGCTAATGTTTGGATACAAACAATGATCATCAAAAAGGAAGGAGACTGTGAAGTAGCTAGAGCTGTTGGTGCTCACCAAATGTCTCCTGAACGCTAACGAATCCCTTAAAGCTCAGTGCTCGCAGTTTGAACCTAGACCTGCACCATGGGAAGATGCAGAAATATAGGGGGTGAGTACTAGAAAAGACACCCAGTAGGAATCATCATCCCACTGAGTAAAATATTAAACATATAGAAATCTCAAATATAGAGAACTACATCAAATCTAGCAATCGAACAAAGATTAAGGAATAAACATGTCTGGAAAATTCTCATACCCCAGCTGAACCAACCAGGGTGATGTGTAATGATACCGATAGACAAAGACTAAGTAGGCTCGCACAAAAACTACCACTGAAATGAGACAGAAACTATATGCCAACTAGGCCCCCATAAGCGAAGAAGGTACACCCACGCACAATCAAGATGACAGAATCACCACAAACCCAATTCTATATATTACATGATCAAGGGTCAAGATGTACGTCGGTGTGATGCCCTAATAACTAAGTCTAAATGCCCCTTGAGCCCCCATAAGCTCAAGGGGTACACCCACGCATAATCAGGGAGTGAATAGGTGTATGGATCCATAGGTAATCGATCGGGTCCCCAACCCAAAAAATCTCATATTAATCGGGTCGCCGACCTATAACATCATATCTCAACAGGGTCCCCGACCCAAAGCATCATGATGGTGGGATGAATCCTCCATGGGAGAAAGAATCCCCATAACATAACTAATAGGGTTCTAGACCCAAAATATCAATCAAGGGGGTCCCAGACCCAAGTATCACAAGGTGTTTGGACCTCAGAATTGACATTTGTGGCTCAGATATCTTAGAATATGACCATTGAGACTCAGACCATGGGGAGCGTTACCAGGACTCAGACTCTCAAACATATCCACTAAGTCTCGGAGCATGGGAAGCATCATCCAAGACTCAGGATATAGCAACAATCACTCATTCTACCAATCTATCCAGATCTTAACCTTTAAAGTCATATCCTGCCTTAAGACAAGAGTCATACAACCCTCACAAGCATAACCATCACCTTCCTCAGATATCAACAAATAACCTCAGTTGACTAACAACAATATATAAGAGTGTAAATGTCACCGATCAGTGTAAACTCAAGCCTAACAAGGCCGAATATGGTACAATCCAGCCAACCACATATAAGGTGATTGGGCATGTTACCCCCCAACAAGGTGTGGTCAATTACAATACTATAGATACTTGGTGGCTCAGATATCTTAGAATGTGACCATTGAGACTCAGACCATGGGGAGCGTTACCAGGACTCAGACTCTCAAACATATCCACTAAGTCTCGGAGCATGGGAAGCATCATCCAAGACTCAGGATATAGCAACAATCACTCATTGTCATGAATTCAATACATACATACAATCCCTTAATCATCATAAAGTCACTTGACTTGTAAACCATATAGTAGATCATCAACATGGGGTCCTTATGAAGACATTTTATCAAATACTTGGTGGGTGTGTAATGCTAGTTCAAAATCATATAATTCAAGATTGAAATAATATGAGAAAACTCAATGTAAATCAACCCAACAACATATAGTAAAACCCTTGTGTAATAAACCTTGAAATCCATCATCAAATCTCAAAATAGACCATAGTTTCATAGCTTAAAACATGCATAGTCTTAATAGGCAAAACCAATTCATAGTATAAGCTTGAAATAGACAAGTATATATATTCAATCAACATTTCATAAAACCAACATAATTTATAATCAAAATCCATAATAAGAGATACCCATAGAAGATACAACTTGGAAACAAGCAATTTTCATAAAAAGAAAGTGAAAGGACCTAATGGATGAAACTCATATACCTTAAACTTGGGTTTTCTTGATATAGATTTGAAGGAGACTTGAAGCTTGATTGGAGTTCTAGAGATCCGGAATTAAGCTTGGGACACTTGAATTTGGATGAAATATTTGGTTAAGTCTTGGAGAGGATTTTGAGAGGGTCCTGAGTGATATAGAGTTGAACAATGGCTAAGTATAGTATATTTCACGTGTAAAAAGGCATGGGGCCATGACCCAAATGGCTTAGGCCAAAACTAAAAATTATGGAAGTGATAACACTACTCCGCGACGGGTTCGCAACTGTTTTGCGAAAAGTTGGCGAAAATTATTTTCGCTACGGGTCTTCTAAAATTCGGGTTATACCCATTTCTACTCAATTTTGCCCTCGATCAAGGATATGAAATCATATTTTTGATATCATGCACGAATTTTGAGATGTATGAAAATTAAGATTATGGGCATTTTCGAAGCTCATTTTTGGGGCATTTTGATATCTGCGCCTTGGAAATATTCATCCCCAAATGCCAAAATAACATATATAAAAGAAGTAATCATGAATATTTCAGCCTGACATGAATGCAACAAATGCATTTAAACATCATTTCAAAAATCACAACATGAATGTGAAAAATCATCATAAACTTATCGACATAAACATGAATGCATGTAAAATGACATAAGGGCTGACAATTAAGACTTAAAATCATATAGGGGATTTACATTAGTACCTTTGGCTTGAATAGAGTAGAAGAGATATATACATCGCTTTCTTATGTCTGCATCGGCTTTCCATGTGGCACTTTTAACTTGTTGGTTCCTCCAAAGGACCTTGACGAAAGCTACATCTTTGTTTCTCAATCTATTCACTCGTCTATCAAAAATCTCCACCAGGACCTCCTTATAAGTCAAATTATCTTCTACAAAACCTATAGCATCCTAGGGCACTATAGCACTTGGGTTACGCACACACTTACTCAATATGGACACATGGAAGACCGGATGAACCATATTCATCTCCCTAGGCAACTCCAACTCATAAGCAACCTTACCAGTCCTCCTCAAAACTCGATAAGGACCTATATACCTTGGGCTTAATTTCTCCTTCTTGCCAAATCGGACCACACCTTTCATGGGTGAGACTTTCAAATAGACCTAATCACTAACCTTAAACACAAGATCCCTTCTCGTCACATCGGAATAGGACTTTTGTCCACTTTGGGCTATTTTCACTATCTCCCTTATCAACCTCACCTTCTCCAAAGCTTCTGTGACCAAATCCAGACCTAGTAAAATGATTTACCCCACTTCAAACCACCCAAATGTGGATCTACAATGCGTACCATAAAGAGTTTCAAAGGGAGCTATGAGTGGTAGTTATTGTTGTAAGCAAATTCAATGAGTGGAAGATGTTCATTCCAACTACCGTTAAATTCCAAAACACAAGCTCCAAGCATATCCTCAAGAGTTTGGATAGTCCTCTTGGATTGACCATCCATTTGAGGATGAAAAGTCATATTAAGCTTAACTTTGGTACCCAGCTCTTTGGAAAGACCTCCAAAAGTGAGAAGTAAATTGAGAACCACGATCCGAAATGATAGATAAGGGCACCCCTGCAATCTAACCAACTTATGAATGTAAAATTTGGCATAATCTTTGGCACCATAGGTAGTTTTGACAGGTAAGAAGTGAGCTAACTTTTTCATTCTATCCATAACAACCCAAATAGAGTCAAAATGTTTCCTAATCTTAGGCAACTCAACCATAAAATTCATGTTGATCTCTTCCCAATTCCAAGTAGTAATCTTTATATCTTGGGCTAGGCCACCCAGCCTTTGATGTTCAGCTTTCACTTGTTGACAGTTTTGACATCCAGATATGAACTTAACAATGTCTCTCTTCATACCATCCCAACACTTCCCTCAAGTCTCTATACACCTTTGTAGAACTAGGGTGAATGGAATAGGATGAATTATGGGCCTCCTTCAAGGTCAATTCTTTTAAATCACCCACATTTGGCACACATAATCTACCTTTGTACATACGGGGCACTATCTCTCCCTTGGGAGAAAACCTCCACTTTACTATCTCTCACCAAGGCCTTTAACTCTAACAAGGAGGGGTCAAGATATTATTTTGCTTTTACCTCCTCAATCAAGGAAGATTTAGATCCATCAACAACCACTACACCACCATTGTCAACCTTATCCAACCTAACCCCCAATCTAGCCAACCGATGAACCTCTCTAGCCACCTCTTTGCCACCATCATCAATATGAGCTAGACTACCCATAGACACCCTACTTAAAGCATCGACCACAATATTAGCTTTGCCGGGGTGATAATGCACACTCATATCATAATCCTTAAGGAGTTCTAACCACCTTCTTTATCTCAAGTAAAGATCTTTCTGTGTGAACACATATTGGAGATTCTTGTGGCCGGTGAACACATGAACATGAACCCTATACAAGTAGTGACACCAAATTTTCAAAGAAAATACCACGGTCACCAATTCAAGGTCACCAATTCAAGATCATGGGTGGGATAATTCTTCTCATGCACCTTAAGTTATCTAGAGGCATATGCTATCACCTTACCACTTTGCATCAAAACACACCTAAAACCAATTCTTGAGACATCACAATATACAAAAAATCCTTCCAACCCGGTTGAGCTAAGATAGGAGCGGAGATAAGCTTATCTTTCAAAGTTTGGAAACTCTTTTCGCACTCATCGGTCCACACAAATTTTGTGTTCTTTTATGTCAATTTAGTCATAGGAGAAACAATAGAAGAGAAACCATTCACAAACCTCTGGTAATAACCCGCTGAGCCCAAGAAACTTCTAATGTCTAATGGAGTCAAATGTCTAGGACAATTTCTAATCACCTCCGTTTTCTTAGGATCCACCTTAATGCCATCTCTCGATACTACAGTGCCTAGAAAAGCAACCTTTTTCAACCAAAACTCACATTTCTCTTATTTTGTATACAACCTCTCCTTCCTCAAGATTTGCAACACCACCCTCAAGTAATCTACATGCTCCTCTTCACTATGGGAATAGATCAAGATATCATCAATAAATACCACCACAAACAAGTCAAGGTAGGGTTTAAATACCCTATTCATAAGATCCATAAATATAGCTGGTGCATTAGTCAACCCAAAGGATCTAAAGTGCCCATACCTAGTCTGGAAAGCCATCTTGGGAATGTCACACTCCTTTATTTTCACTTGGTAATACCCGGACTGAAGATCAATCTTAGAAAAGTGACTAGCCCCTTGAAGTTGATCAAAAATGTCATCAATCCTTGGTAGAGGGTACTTGTTCTTTATGGTGACTCTATTAAGTTGCCGATAATCAATGAATATTCTAAGAGAACCATCCGTTTTCTTCACAAACAACATCAGTGCACCCCAAAGTGACTTACTATCCTTTATAAAACCCTTCTTCAACAAATCGCTCAATTGCTCCTTTAACTCCTCCAACTCCGCCGGGGCCATACGATAAGGAGGAATTAAAATGGGTTGAGTATCTGGAAGAAGGTCTATACGAAAGTCTATTCTCCTTTCTGGAGAAACACAGAGAAGCTCATATGGAAAGACATCAAGATACTTGTTAATCACCAAAACTGACTCAATAGGAAGGACTTTGGATTCAACATCCTTAACCCTTACAAGATGATAGAGATAACCTTTCAAAATCAACTTTTGGGCTTTAAGGCAAGAAATGAATCTACCCTTGACCACCACATAACAACTTTCCCACTCAAGGACGGGTTCATTAGGGAATTGGAATTTCATCCTATGGGTTCTACAATCAATAGACGCATAATATGCATGCAACCAATCCATCCCAAGAATGACATCAAAATCCACCATATCTAATTCAACAAAATCACAAGGCAAGATTTTATGCAAGATGATCACAGGACAATTTCTATAGACTCTTTTAGCAACAATGGACTCACCAACGGGAGTAGACACTTCATAAGGTCCACACAACAATTCTGGACTAACATGAAGCTTTTTGGCAGCAAAAGGAGTAATAAAAGAAAAAGTGACACTGGGTCTATCAATGCATACAAATCATAATAAAAAAACCTTTAACATACCGGTAACAACATCAGGGACCTCATCCACTCCTTGCCTTCCTTGAAGAGTATAAAACTTATTTTGCCTTGAAGCACCCCTTTTTGGCCTCCTCTCCCTTTTTGACTCGTATTTGCACCTTGGCCTTGTGGATGACCATCTCTACCTTTATTGTGAGCATGAGGACAATCAATCACCTTATGACCCACTTCTCCATAACTATAACAAGCATTAGAGTTCTTCAAACATGGGCCATTATGGCTCCTACCATACCTTTGGCACATAGGGTTAGGTACCACACCACTACCACTTTTGAGCCTAGGATTGTTATTATCAAACCTCCTATTAGGAGCATTGTAAGACCCTTGGCCTTGGAACTTGTGACCTTGTGGAAATTGGCCACACTTGGAATTTTGGAATTCACCTTCAAAACAAGCCCTTTTAGACTCACCACTTCTTCTCTTTTTATGCTTTTCCCCCTCTAGTTGTTTGGCATATGTCATAAGGCGAGACAAATCCATATCACTTATTAGCATGGCTATATGACACTCCTCTTTAACCAAGTCAGACATACTTGACACAAATTTGTTCATCCTAGATCTAGGCTCGTCAACCAATTATGGGCCATACTTGGAGAATTAGTTAAACTTGAGGGCATACTCTCTCACACTTGTAGACCCTTGCTTAAGGTTCATAAATTCCATCATTGTAGCCTCCCTTAGCTCAATTGGAAAGAGCCAATTAAGAATTCCCCTTCTCCACGGAATAACATTATCATTGAGTGAACAACATTATCATTCTCCTTCTCCATCTTCCATTAAGTGAATATCATTATCATTGAATGAATAGCATTATCATTCCCCTTCTCCTTGGAATAGCATTATCATTAAGTGAATAACATTATCATTCCCCTCATTTTTGCCTATCTTAGCTCACAGAATAATATTATCATTCCCCTTCTCCATCTTCTATTGAGTGAACTAAATTTGAGCCACCCCTTTGAGTTGGTAAGCCGCAAATCTGCTTTTCCCTCTGAATTAACTCCCATAATGGATAACACCTTATACAGCTCATCGATGAATTCTTGGGGATGCTCATCCACCTTGGATCCAAGAACTTTGGTGGATTCATCGTAGTAAAATCCCTCGTCCTTAAGGCCAGAGTATGAGCATCAGGAGCATGGGCCCCTCAATTGATTTGGTTGGTCATAGCATGACCCAACATAGTGATAGAAAACCAAAACTCATCATGGGCCACTCCCTCATCTTGAGGAGCTTGAAGAGTAGGAGGGGCCGATTGCTCCTCGGGTGAACGAGCTCTCCTTGGTCTTCCTCTTGAATATACATGATCTAGAATAGCAAAGAACATTGGTTAGAGGAAGAAGCCTTATCTTACTTCTAAAGCACGACATAGATCATGAAGAAGGGAAACATTTCCTAAAATGTCTCATAGCCTCTTATTCATAGTTGTGGTGTGCTTCACAACCATGAATAAGACTCTAATTGATGTAGTGTGTTGGATTTTGCGGACCATTAACAACCTAGTGCTTTGATACCAATTTGGTCATGACCCAAGCCTAGGGCCTAGACATGATATGACGAATAGGAAACTCGAAGGAAACCCAAACAAACCTCTTAGCGTATCAACCATACATCCTTGGTCGCAGAAGCAAAATAAAAACAACAAGAGGTATAAATAAGGGAGAAGAGACTAAGGAAAGTCTTTATTAATCATAAAATACTCAAGAGTCAAGATCATAACATAGATATATCAATTTTTCAAAAAACACCTCTAACATAGATTGGAGCTGGGGCCAAGACACTTTCTGGGCTCACCCTCATAGTATCAAGTGTTAAACATAAAGAGATATCAAGTAATAAATGTAGCATAGCTAGTGTTCCCGGACTTGAGGACTCACCAAAGTTTATCTTTCAAAATGCCAAAACTAGCCATGTGGTGGATGATCAAGAGGTGCTCATGTTCCTACATGGTAATATCATATAGGCATAAGGTATGCATTAGTATGTTTGAGTGTACTAAGTATATATGATGGAAAATCATATGCAAAGGATAAGTATAATATCAATATGACATACATGATCAGTGCTAGAAGTAAAACATACTTGTAAATCGTATAACTTATATAGAACATAATACATGTATAGGAAGAGACCATAATCATAGACCAAACAACTATTACTTGGAATCCAAGGCTTGTCAACCCCTTGGAAGGTGATTGAGGTATTTACCCCTCAACATGGTAATATGGGCATGTCACCCCCCAACAAGGTGGTCGAGGTATCTACCCCTCAACATGGTAGTATGGGTATGTCACCCCTCAACAAGGTGGTCGAGGTATCTACCCTTTAATGTGGTAGTATGGGTATGTTATCCCCCAACAAGGTGGTTGAGGCATGTCACCCCCTCAACAAGGTGATTGGGCATGTCAGTCCCCCTAATAAGGTATGGTCAATTACAACACAATAAATACTTTTCATGAATTTAATACATACATACAATCTCTTAATCATCATAAAGGCACTTGACTTATAAACATGTAGTAGATCATCATCAACTTAGGAATCTTTGTCAAGACATTTTATCTAACACCTAGTGGGTGTGTAATGCTAGTTCAAAATCACGCAATTTAAGAGTGAAATAATATGAGAAAACTCAATGTAAATCAACCCAACAACATATAGTAAAACCCTCATGTAATATACCTTGAAATCCATCATCAAATCTCATAATAGGTCATAGTTTCATAGCTCAAAACATGCATAGTCTTAATAGGCAAAACCAATTCATAGTATTAGCTTAAAATAGACAAGCATGCATATTCAATTAACATTTCATAATACCCCAACATAATTTATAATCAAAATCCATAATAAGTGATACCGATAGAAGATACAACTTGAAAACATGCAATTTTCATGAAAAGGAGAATTGGGCTCTATGGGTGAAAGGACCTAATGGATGCAACCTAGATACCTTAAACTTGGGTTTTCTGGATGTAGATTTGAAGGAGACTTGAAGTTTTATTGGAGTTCTTGAGATTCAGAATTGAGCTTGGGATACTTGAATTTGGATGAAATATTTGGTTAAGTCTTGGAGAGGGTTTTGAGAGGGTCTTGAGTGATATAGAGTTGAAAAATGGCTAANNNGTTTTGAGAGGATCTTGAGTGATATAGAGTTGAAAAATGGCTAAGTATAGGATATTTCACATATTAAAAGGGCATGGAGGCATGACGCCAATGCATTCGGCCAAAATAGAAAATTAAGAAAGTGATAACACTACTTCGTATGATCCGCATCATAGTGACATCACGGACCCACACTGTTTTGCAAAAAGTTAGCATAAATTTTTTTTTACTATGGATCTTCTAAAATCTGGGTTATACCCATTTTTCACTTAATTTTTACCCTTGATCAAGAATATGAAGCAAGATTTTTGATATCATGCATGGATTTTGAGATATATGGAAATTATGATTATAGACATTTCTGAAGCATATTTTTTGAGCGTTTCAGTTTGATGTGGGGGGGATGGCTTTATTAGGCCTGAATTTGGTTATGGAGGCCTTAGAAAAGGTGAGGTTGATAAGGGAGAGGTTGAACATGACCCAAAGTAGACAAAAGTCCTACTCCGATGATAGAAGAAGAGAGCTTGAGTTTAATGTTGTTGATTGGATTTACTTGAAAGTCTCACCTATAAAGGGTATGGTCCGGTTTGGAAAAAAAGGGAAATGGAGCCAAGAATTGTGGGACCTTATAGAAATTTGAGGATAATTTGTAAATTTGCATATGATTTGGAGTTGCCTAGGGTGATGAATATGGTTAATCCGATCTTCTGTATGTCCATGTTGAGAAAGTATATGGGTGACCCAAGTGCTATAGTGCCCTAGGATGTTGTGGTGTTGTATAAGATAATTTTACTTATAAGGAGGTTCCGATAGAGATTTTGGATAGACAAGTGAAGAAGTTGAGAAATAAAGATATAGCTTCCTTCAAGGTCCTTTGGAGGAACTAACAAGTCTAAAGTATGACATGGGAAGCCGAGGCGGATATGAGAAAGTGATATTCATATCTTTTCCAAT
>DF359715.1:95326-109197 GCA_000787875.1 Solanum virginianum
AATAGGTGTATGGATCCATAGGTAATCGATCGGGTCCCCAACCCAAAAAATATCATATTAATCGGGTCGCCGACCTATAACATCATATCTCAACAGGGTCCCCGACCCAAAGCATCATAATGGTGGGATGAATCCTCCATGGGAGAAAGAATCCCCATAACATAACCAATAGGGTTCTAGACCCAAAATATCAATCAAGGGGGTCCCAGACCCAAGTATCACAAGGTGTTTGGACCTCAGAATTGACATTTGTGGCTCAGATATCTTAGAATATGACCATTGAGACTCAGACCATGGGGAGCGTTACTAGGACTCAGACTCTCAAACATATCCACCAAGTCTCGGAGCATGGGAAGCATCATCCAAGACTCAAGATAGAGCAACAATCACTCACTCTACCAATCTATCCAGATCTTAACCTTTAAAGTCATATCCTGCCTTAAGACAAGAGTCATACAACCCTCACAAGCATAACTATCACCTTCCTCAGATATCAACAAATAACCTCAGTTGACTAACAACAATATATAAGAGTGTAAAAGTCACCGATCAGTGTAAACCCAAGCCTAACAAGGCTGAATATGGTACAATCCAGCCAACCATATGTAATGAGAGTAAAGAAAGGCAACTATAGTTATATTATAAGTATCTACAACAACCAAGCTTACAGAATCATATCTACACCGGGACCAAGTCACTTCACCACATATAATCAATGAACAACCTCATAGTTAAGATATCTCGGTAGAATCAGGCTACACACCCATGCAGATAAAAACTAGGTTAGAATACATTCCTGTCCCATGACATCAGCTCATATACGACCTTTGCCAAGCCTCCCTACAGTCGATAATACCAAAATCCAGCCAATACTGATACTACCACTAATACAATTACCAACTTCAGGTTACAACCCTCAAAACATCATATAATATGCATACAGAGTACAAATAGTCATATACCATGTATACATCATTGCTTAATCAATAGCTAATGCCTTTCCACACATTCTAGCTCAAATATTCATATATTCCAACTCAGTCTAAGGTTTAGGGAAGCCTAACCTCATGGTAGATGATGCCTCACAAACAACTCAAAATAAGGTTATATTCTTTATTGAAAAACATTTCTTTCAAAACTTTCTTGGTCAAATATTTGCAAAAAATAGCTAAATTTATTAAAATCCAAGCATACCATAACATTCTTCACAAAAGGTAGAACAACTTAAACTCCAATTTCGCTTAATCCCATTAAGAATTGATTTAACCTACAGAGAATCTGGAAGTCAACTATAAAGAGCTACAATAGATACAAGCACGCACCCATATATTTATAATAATAATCGTAGTATTTATAGATAGTGGTAAAGTTTTCACATATTTCGAGATTATAACCAGTTAAAACAACATTTTTACTTTGAAATATGCACCAAAATAATAATCTAACACCTCCACAAAGTTTCTTGTGAAAATCTAAGTCACTTAGCATTTTGAATCATTAAAATTGAAGTTACAGATTGAATTTTATGGCCGTGCAAAGTTCCTCTGGGAAACCCTTCGCAACAAGACCTTTTATAGGTTGGCTGCACCGCCCTAGGCCACATACCTAAGCCAACGCGGACACCAGGCCACAAATATATGTCTAGGCATGCCTAGCCTTCATGAAGGTCAAGATTTGGACCCCGCTGTCTTCCGTAATCACGCCTCTCCGCAAATGCAGAGGGTTATTCTTTTGGTGCTACACTAGCAACTCTAAAAACTTCCCCGAGGCATTCCCGGGCCGTTCGATGTCTATTTTATGCAAAGAAATAGTGCACCCATATGAATATCAATGTTTTGGATCCAATGGCGAGTCAAAATTTCTAACGGTGCATCCTACAGAAAAATGAGGGTCCCACTTCTTGTCCACTAATTTTAGCTAAAAGAATTGAGAGAGACAAAATGCAATCGAAAGTCCCCATCAACAGAAAAATTGTCATTTTATGCTATTTTTCATGTTCTAAAATTGACCAAGCCATCAGATTCCGATTCGAAGCACATTTAGCTATGATTTTATAGAAAAACAATTTTTAGCTTCCGATCAAACTCATTTTGCAACTTTTGCCTCAAATTCATATTGGGACCCTCCACCCACGGACCAACTACCCTCCTAACCTAAATCAATCAATTTAGAACTAATGAACCATTAGAATCCCGTTCTGAGGCCATTATCTAGGGTTTTATTAGAAACCTCATTTTTATAGTTATAACTTCTAGTTATGTCGCAATTTCACATAATTCACTATCAATTCAACCTATAACCTTTCCAAAAGTCTCAGTAAGTCATAAAAGGTCCGATGTATAGGTTTGATTCATTCTTTACTTGGCAAGTACGGAATAGTTATGGCAATATCAGTGGGATTTTTATATAATCGCTGGCTTTATCATATATAAGCTCAAATAAGTATAATAACCACAGAAATATAGAAATGACCCAGAGGTCATTACATAAGTATAGTTAGTTCATTGAATGACTTATTGAGAAGCTAGGGCCTACTTTCGTACCAAAGGGTTGAGACTTTCTTTCTGAGATAGATAGATAGAATAGAATGGGCTCCTACTCTCTTTCAATTGCCAATGCATAGTGAAAACTCACCCTCGCGATCTCAAAGCATTGCGGGGCCTTTCATCACGATCTCTAATAGGGATTCATGATTGTGAAGGAAATATAAAATGCAATTCTCAATCAAGAGCTCCAGGGATGCAAACATGAAGAAGCACATTTATTCTAGATATTAGAAATAACCATTTAGCATAAAATCATAAAATAAACCCTCGGGATTCATTTTGAACCCCATATACACAAACCACATAACCAATCTTGCTAAATTTGATATTTTAGATTTAATGCAATCATTTGAAATTGAATATGAGGTCTCCTTGATCTATAGTCCAATAAGTCGTAATTAAACTTAGGCACTAGAAATACCAAAACGTGATCGAAATAGCCAAAAATTATGACGAAGCTCATTCTAGCGCAAAAATCACCTCCATAAACTAATGAACCATAAAAAATCCAATCCGAGCACCTAAATTCAAAATATCAATCAATGTCAAACCTAAGTCAAACTTTGATCCAATTTCCAATTTTGGACCTAAAATCCACATAACAACTCTAAATTGGATTCGAGAAAGGATAGAAGAAAAATCTATGCGTCAAACTTGAGTCAAACTTTAACTGGATTTTCAACTCTGGACCTAAAATCCACATAACAACTCTAAATCTGATTCCAACAACTCTCCTCGATCAATTTCTATATTCTAGAACTAATGAATCAATGGAATTCTATTTTGAGACCTAAATCTCTAAATGACTCAAATTCAAAATAAGATATCTTGAGCATTTAAAATTCAGTTCTTTATTAAAAATCAACTTTCTTACAAGATTTACAAAAATCAATTTTCAAACTAATCAAATATGACTCGAGGCAGCTATTAAGAGTAATAGAATTGTAACATTTGAGAAAATTATCAAAATACTTCTAGATTAAGGATGCTTTCATAACGCATCTTCCCAAACTTATTTCACAAATCTGAGGCTGGAATTGTGATCAACATGAAAAATTATGTGAGGAAATGATCTTGGTTGATTTTTAGAGCAACCAGATAGAAAAATAATTTTTCAATGCAAAAACACGATTCTAGAGAAGTGCACGACATGTGCAGGTTGTGGACTTGTCACGAATTTTCACTTAACTGGAATTCTAATATTTTCTGTGGGGTTAGAAAATTTGATCAATTTTTTTTGAAAAACCCCAATAATGACTAAGTCTGCAATGCGTACTTGGTACGTTGAAGGGAAAAATTTCAATTATTTGTGAGGGGCATTCCAGACTTTTTCCAAACCCTCCTAAACTTACAACATGATTAAAATAGGTTATTTTGAGCACAGAAGGGGTCTTAACACCCATTCTTAAGCCTTTCTAAACATCTAATGAAGACTAGGTTTAAGAAGAAGAGAGGGAGAGCGAGAGTTCAAGAGAAATAAGGGTGAATTCTTACAAAGTTGATTGTTTAACTCCATACCAGGTATCTAAGGCTAAACTAAAACATGGAATGGTCATTCAATGTGCCCCTATTGATGGTAATAGAAGGATTGTGGACGTATTGAGTCCCCATGCATATTTCTTGAATGTTTGCTTATAAATTATATACATTCTATGTATTTTCATATATTGATGATCATCATAAACTTGATATTACTAATTAAATACTTTTCATGAGTTACTGCATAAATCCTATATGTTATTTTATAAAAGTTTGCATGAATGAACCTAGGGATCGAGTCTAGAGCCTTTATTTGAGAATGTTGATCATGATTGTGATGTGAACACGATGAGAGGTTGATAGAACTTTATGGTCCCAAGAGTCCCCATAATTAAAATCTAAAGATTGGTCTAATTGATGGTCCTCTTAATGATTGGTCGAAGCTCCTTTGAAAGATACGATTGAGAATTGGGTTTATGAGATGATTAATAGGCCTTGTAATAGAATTGATAGATTCATAAGAGTCTTTATGAGACTAATAGACCTAATTGATTAAAATAGATTGCTTTTTGAGCATTGAGTCATTGGAGGAGTATTGAACAACGAAATAAGTAAGAGCAATTCCAACTCAAACTCATTAACTAAGTCACCAAGCATAGGTGAGGATTGAACCATTAAATCAGATGTTCCCTCTTAATTGGAAGTCCCTAAGATAATAGAGGACTTGATTGATCTAATCCATTATAGGTTTGATTCATTCTTTACTTGGCAAGTACGGAATAGTTATGGCAATATCAGTGGGATTTTTATATAATCGCTGGCTCATAAGTAATTGTTGTTGGATAAGAGAAACTCCTAGATAGGTTTTATAATGATAGTACTCTAATTGGACTGGATTTGATACAGATTAGCTAGGTATTCATTGGTCATTGTCTACTCCTTACTCTTGCTTAAGATAGATATTTGACATTCTGATTGAGTATTTTTTGAGTTGGTGTTGTGCTATATTATTTTACCTATATATGTTTAATTTAGCCATTTTACATATCATACATTCCATGTCTTGACGTCCATATGGATTGCATCATTTAATGATGTAGAGACAAGTACTAGAGATCATCAACAGATGTATCATTGAGGATTTATTGCAGTCAATTGAGTTGGTGAGCCCTTTCCTACTCCAAAGGATTCTCATTTATATTTTTTATCTAATTTTAGAGTCAGACTTTAGATTTGCTTTATCTTGATTTAAGGTAGCCATGGGTCTGTCATTGGCACCAATTAAATAGTGACAGAGGCTTCAGAAACTAGAGTTGATTTATTAATGGGATATTATTTGAGCTAGTTCCTTTCATACTAGCCTCATTGACTTGATTTGACCATTTATACATTGAGATTGTCCACCCATTTACTATTTTTTTGTCTTTCGCTAATATGTTAAATATTAATTTATTAAATATGATGAGACCATGTGGTTCACTTGGTTACTAGCAATAGTCTATGAATGCCAGCCATGTCCAGGGTGCCCTCCTGAGGTATGACAAACTTGGTATCAGAGCACAGAGATTAAGAGTCCTAGGGAGTCTATGAAGCCGTGTCTAGTAGAGACTTGTTTATGGGTGTGTTGTGCATCCAACCTTATAAGTAGGAGGCTATAGGACATTAGGAAAGGTTGCACTTCTTTTATAATTTGATTCGTGCGATAGGGTTAAAACTCCATGAAAACTCTTTTCTAATTTGTGCGTTACACATTTGTAGAATTGTGATAATGAGTTCAAAAAGAGCTGTTAGAGAAAGAGGATGTTCTGCTAGACAAAATGTTAACCTATTTGAGCCCTAGGATTATGATGAACCCATAGGTCCAATCATCCCTGAACAGTTACCACAAGCCAAAATCTTGACTGAGCTTCGCCAGGCCATCCAGGCTTTGGCCCAAGCTGTGATAGCACCTGCTACTAGACAAAGAGAAGGTAGATAGGATGCATATGATATATCTACAGTTTGGGAGTTTCTGAGAATGAACCCATATGAGTACGCTGAGTCTACACCCAATGAGGATCCTGAGAACTATATTGATGAGCTCCAAAAAGTGTTTCAAGTGATGCATGTGGCTGATCCTTAGCTACCTACCTACTTAAGAGGGTTACAAAATTATGGTTTGACCATTAGTAAAAGGGCAGAGGAGAGGGAGCCCCAATGCTGACTTGAACAGTGTTCGAGGAGGCTTTCTTGAGGCACTTCTTTTTGAGAGACCTAAGGGAGGCCAAGATAAGAGAGTTATTGAATCTAAAATAGGGCTCTATGACTATGCAGGAGTATGGCCTCAAGTTCACCCACTTATCTTGCTATACTCTGGATATGGTTACAAATATGGGAGGAAGAATGGGTTGTATATTGATGGGCTGAACAAATGGTCGAAGAAAGATGGAAGGGGAGTTATGTTTTTGAGAGACATGGATATTGGAAGGTCGATGACTTATGTACAACAAGCTGATGAGAAGAGGCAATAAGACAGAGAAGAGTACAGAAATAAGAGGGCCAAGACATCCAACCATGATACTGGGAAGAGAAAGAATGGGAATGATAGTAGGTTTCAGTCGGGGCCAATATCGTCATCTGCTAGTGCACCTGTGCCCAAAAATAGGAATGAACAAAGGTCATAAAATTTCGAAGCTCAGGGACCTCAGTCACAGGCTATTATAGCTCAAGGTTTATGGGGGTAAGATACGATGTGGTAAGTGCAAAGCATTTCACTTGGGAAGATACTGTGAGGGAAGTGATGCATGTTACAAGTGTGGCCAACTTGGTCACTTTCAAAAGGATTGTCCAAAGTGGACTGATAAGGCTCAGTCTCCTGTCCAGCCCCACCTACTAGAGGAAATCAGAAAGGTGCTACGTTAGGCACAAGTGGGGCCACAAACTATTTGTATATTATGGGTAGTTGCCAAGATGAGAATAACTCTTAGAATGTTGTGATGGGTATGATTCTAGTCTCTACTCTTGATTACTATGTTTTGATAGATCCTGGTACTACATTGTCATTTATGTCTCCTTGTGTTGCTAGTAGATTTGATAGGACCTTTGGGTGTCTTCTTAAACCCTTTGATATTACAACTCTAGTTGGTGTATCTATTCTATCTAAAAGAATCTACAAAGACTGTGTAGTGTTCATCCATCATAAGGATATACTTGCTGATTTGATTAAGATAGAGATGATTGATTTTGATGTGATCCTTGGCATGGATTGGCTTCATACCTGCTATGCCTCCATTGATTGTAGGACCCGAACTGCTAAGTTTCAATTCCTAAAAGAACTGGTCCTACAGTGGAAGGGTGATTTTACTGCACATAAAGGTACATTTATTGCCTACCTTAGGGCTAGAAAACTAATCTCTAAAAGTTGTATCTATCACCTCGTGTGAGTAAATTCTGATGATGTTGAGCCCCCTACTCTTGAGTCAGTCCCGATTGTGACTGAGTTTCTTGAGGATTTGCCTGGAGTCCCTCCTGATTAGGAGATTGACTTTGGGACTAGTGTTCTCCCTGATACTCAGCCTATTTCTATTTCACCTTATAGGATGGCCTCCACTAAGTTGAAAGAATTAAAAGAGTAATTGAGAAACTTGCTAGAGAAAGGTTTTATTAGGCTGAGTTTCTTCTTGGGGTACTCCTGTCCTATTCGTGCGAAAGAAAGATGGGTCTCTTAGGAGAGCTGTTAGAGAAAGAGGATGTTCTGCTAGACAAAATGTTAACCTATTTGAGCCCTAGGATTATGATGAACCCATAGGTCCAATCATCCCTGAACAGTTACCACAAGCCAAAATCTTGACATAAATATCCTCTCTCCCAGGTTAGATGATCTATTTGACAAACTTGAGTGTACCTCTTGCTTCTCCAAGATAGACCTCAGATCTGGTTACTATCATTGAAGGTAAGGGAATGTCACATCCTGAAGATATCCTTTCAGACCTATTATGGCCATTTTGAGTTCTTAGTCATGTCCTTTAGGTAGACTAATACGCCTGTAACTTTTATTGATTTGATGAGCAGAGTGTTCAAATAGTAGCTTGATATGTTTGTGATTGTATTTATCAATGACACTTTGGTGTATTCGAGAGATGAGGAGGAGTATACCAATCACCTCAAAATTATTCTCCATACTTTCGAAGATCATGATCTGTATGTGAAATTCTCGAAGTGTGAATTTTGGCTCAAGTCTATGTCTTTTATAGGCCATATTGTCTCGGGCGATGGTATTTGAGCAGAAACCCAAAAGATTGAGGCGGTTAAGAACTAGCTCAGACCAACTTTTCTGACTGATATAAGAACTTTCTTGGGGTTGGCAGGCTACTACCGTAGATTTGTTGAAGTGTTTTCTTCCATGTCCTTACTGTTGACTATATTGACTCTGAAGAAGGTTAAATATCAGTTGTCTAATGAATATGAGAAGAGTTTTCAAGAGTTAAAAATGAGATTGACAACTGCACTAGTTCTAACCTTGCCTAATGGAATGGAGGATTTGTGATGTATTATGATGCATCAAGAGTGATATTAGGCTGTGTGTTGATGTAGAGGGGGAAAAATGATAAATTTTACTTCTAGATAACTTATGGTTCATGAGAGTAACTATCTAATCCATGATCTTGAGTTGGAAGCGATGGTGTTTACACTTAATATTTGGTGCCACAACTTATATTGAGTTCATATAGATGTGTTTACTGACCACAAGAGCCTATAGTACATCTTCCATTAAAAAGAGCTCAACCTGCAGTAGAGGGGATGGTTAGAGTTGCTCAAGACATGTGTATTCTCTACCACCCAGATAAAGATAACATTATTGCGGATGCTCTTAGCAGATTTTCAATGGATAGTACGACCCAGTTGAAGAAGGGAAGAAAGAGTTGGCTAAGGAGGTGTATAGATTGGCCTGATTGGTAGTTCAACATCATTGCGGATGCTCTTAGCAGATTGTCAATGGGTAGTATGACCCAGTTGAGGAAGGAAAGAAAGAGTTGGCTAAGGAAGTGTATAGATTGGCCTGATTGGTAGTTCAACTAAAAGAGAATGATGAGGGGGGAGTCAATATCCAGAATGGCTCTGCTTCATCTTTTGTACCGGAGACGAAAGAAAAGCAAGATGAAGATCCTATTCTACTTTAGTTGAAAGAAGCTATCCATAAACAAAAGGTGATGATTTTCTCCAAAGGGAGAGATGATGTGTTGAGATACTAGAGTAGATTATGTGTATCAAATATTGATGGTGTTCGAGATAGAATTATGGCTGAAGCCTATAGCTCTAGATATTTCATTAATCTTGGCTCTACTATGATGTACCATGGCTTGAGGGAAGGTTGGTGGAGTGAAATGAAGAGGGATATTGCTAAGTTTGTTTCCAAGTACCCGAATTATCAATAGGTTAAAGTTGAGCATCAAAGGCCATATGGATTATCTCAAAACTCTGAAATTTCTGAATTGAAGTGGGAGATAATTAGTATGGATTTCATTATTGGTCTATTGAGGTCTAAAAAAACCATGACACGATATGGGTAATTGTTGATAGAATGAGTAAATCAACTCACTTCTTAGATGTTAAGATGACTGGCACTGTAGAAGAGTATGCTAAGTTTTACATCTGCGAGATTGTGAGGTTACATGGAGTTCCCTTGTCCATTATCTCAGAAAAAGGAGCTCAATTCACTTATCAATTTTGGAGATCTTTTCAGAAAGTACTTAGTTTAAAGGTAAATCTGAGTGCAACCTTTATCCCTGTATGGACGGCTAGGCATAGCGTACCATCTAGATGTTAGAGGACATGTTGAGGGCATGTGTCTTTGACTTGAAAGGTAATTGGGATGATCACCTACCCCTAATTGAGTTTTCATATAATAATAATAGTTACCATGAAATTACTCAAATGGCCCTCTTTAAGGCTTTGTATGGGAGGAGATGTAAATCACCAATTGGGTGGTTTGAAGTGGGTGAAGCTGAGTTGATTAGACTTGATCTAGTTCATAAGTTGATGGAGAAGGTGAAGGCTATTAGAGAAATGTTGAAGACTGCACAAAGCCGCCATAAATCTTACACTGACGTGAGAAGAAGGGACATAGAATTTGAGGTGAATGATTAGGTATATTTGAAAGTATCACCATGAAGGGTGTCATGCGATTTAGGAAAAAGCAGAAGCTAAGTCCTCACTATATTGGCCCCTATCAGATTATGAAGAGGATTGGGAAGGTTGCTTATGAGTTAGAGTTACCTTCTGAGCTGGACGCGATTCATTCGATCTTTCATGTCTCGATGTTGAAAATGCTTAGGAGATCCTTCATTAGTAGTCCCCGTTGATAGTATTAGAGTGAAGGATAGCTTATCCTATGAAGAGGTTCCAATCCAAATCCTTCATGGTTAGGTTCACAAATTGAGAACAAAAGAGATAGCCTCTGTAAAAGTCCTATGGAGAAATCAATTCGTTGAGGAAGCCACGTGGGAAGCAGTGGAAGATATGAAAGCCAAATACCTGCATCTATTTGTATATGATGACAAGAATGTTTCTTGGTAATGTATTTACTCTTGATTTGAATTGATTTGTCAATCCTAGAGTTGATTTGTCTATTCTTGAGTCCGAATAGCATTTTTCTAGATTATTTATTGGTCGATAGTTTGATTGGTTGATTAAGTGTTGAGACAAGTCTTAATTATTATTCATGCCTCGGGTCCATCTTTACTCTTCATATGAGGATGAATGATCCCAAAGGGAGATCATGTAACACCTAGTACAAACAATAGCATATCCAGTGAAATCTCACAAGTGAGATCTGAGGAAGGTGAAATATACGTAGACCTTACCACTACCTTATAGAAGTAGAGAGACTGTTTCCAAGGAATCCTCATATCAAAAATCCATAAGTAGAATATACTAGATATGTAAAAGGGGAAAGAAGAAAGAAACAAGGAAGAATGACTAATAATAAGAGCAATGATAGAAAGTAACACTCGATAAATTTACCATACCTTAGACGAAGGATGCTCACATGATGCATCTTTCTAAACTCTTTTAGCAAATTCGAGGCTAAAATTATGATCAGCACAAAATATTGTGTGGGAAAATGATCTTAGTTTATTTTTAGAGAAACCAGATCAAAAAATAATTTTTTGATGCAAAAATGCAATTCCAGAAAAGTGCGCGACATGCCCGCATCGCAGACTTGTCGCGGATTTGCATTTAACTAGGGTTATAATATTTTCTATTGAATTAGAAAACTCGATCTAGAAATTTTTGACAAAAGTCTTGCCTTATGATATTGTTGAAATAGATATGGTGGGTTTTGATATCATTTTTGGGATGGTTACATGCATATTTTGCTTCTGTTGATTGTAGAACCCGTAGGATTAAATTTCATTTCCCTAATGAGCTCGTCTTTGAGTGGAAAACTAATGATGTGGTGGTCAAGGGTAGATTCATTTCTTGTCTTAAATACCAAAAGATGATTTCTAAGGGCTGCCTTTATCATCTTTTGAGGGTTAGGGATATTGAGTCCAAAGTCCCTTCCATTGAGTCAGTTTCGGTGGTTAATGAGTTCCTTGATGTCTTTCCCGATGAGCTTCTTGGTGTTCCTCCTGAAAGGGAAATAAACTTTGATATAGACCTCTTTCTCGATACTCAACCCATTTCCATTCCCCCTTACTGTATGGCCCTGGTGGAGTTAAAGGAATTGAAGGATCAAATATAGACCTCCTTCTCAATACCCAACCCATTTCCATTCCCCCTTATCATATGGCGCAAGTGGAGTTAAAGGAGTTGAACGATCAATTAAAAGATTTGTTGGAAAAGGGTTTCATAAGGCCTAGTAAGTTACCTTGGGGTGTACCAGTGTTATTTTTGAAGAAGAAGGATTATTACCGACAACTTAATAGGGTTTCCATAAAGAAGAAGTACCTTCTAACAAGGATTGATGACCTTTTTGATCAACTACAAGGGGCTAGTCACTTTTCTACGATTGATCTTCGGTCTGGATACCACCAAGTGAAGGTGTATGAGTTTGAGATTCCCAAGATGGCTTTTTAGACTAGGTATGGATATTTTAAATTTGTGGTTATGTCTTTTGGGTTGATTTAACATATCGATTATATTTATGGATCTCATGAATAGATGTTTGTGGTGGTCTTTATTGATGATATATTAATTTATTCCTAGAGTGAGGAAGAGCATGTGAATCTCTTGAGGGTGGTGTTACAAATCTTGAGAGAGCACAGGTTGTATGCTAAATATGAAAAATATGAATTTTAGTTGAAAGAGATTGCTTTTCTAGGGCATGCGATGTCAGGGTATGACATTACATAGATCCTAAGAAGATGAAGGTAATTAGAAATTAGCCTAGACCTTTGACTCCATTAGATATTAGGAATTTCTTGGGTTTGGCAGGTTACTATCGGAGGTATGTGAAAGGTTTTTCTTCTATTGCTTCCTCTATGAAAAAATTGACCCAAAAGAAGGTAAAATTCGTGTGGAGTAATGAATGTGAAAAGAGTGTCAAAACTTTAAAAGATAAGCTTGTCTTCGCTCCAATCTTGGCTCTACTGGAAGGGTTGGAAGGGTTTGTGATATATAATAACGCCTCAAGAATTGGTTTGGGGTGTGTTTTAATGCAAAATGGCAAGGTAATAACATATTCCTCTAGGCAACTTAAGGTGCATGAGAAGAATTATCCCACCCATGATCTTGAATTGGCAGCTGTGGTGTTTGCTTTGAAAATTTGGTGTTATTATTTGTATGGGGTTCATATTGATATGTTTACCGACCACAAGAGTCTCCAATATGTGTTCACACAAAAAGATCTTAACTTGAGGTAATGTTATTATTTGTATGGAGTTTATGTTGATGTGTTTACTGACCAGAAGAGTCTCCAATATGTGTTCACCCAAAAAGATCTTAACTTGAGACAAAGAAGGTTATTAAATCTCCTTAAAGATTATGATATAAGTGTGCATTATCATACTGACAAAGCTAATATTGTGGTTGATGCTCTAAGTAGAGTGTTCATGGGTAGTCTAGCTCATATTGATAATGGTGGCAAAGAGGTTGGTAGAGAAGTTCACTGGGTGGCTAGATTGGAGGTTAGGTTGGAAGAAGTTGAAAATGGTGGTGTAGTGATTGTTGATGGTTCTAAATCTTCTTTGATTGAGGAAGTAAAGTCAAAATAAGATCTTGACCCTACTTTGTTAGAGTTTAAGGCCTTGGTGAAAGATGGTAAAGTGGAGGTTTTCTCCCAAGGGGTAGATGGTGTCCTTAGGTACCAAGGTATGTTCTGTGTGCCTAATATTGATGACTTAAGGGAGTTGATCTTGAAGGAGGCCCATAATTCATCTTATTCCATTTACCCTGGTTCTACAAAGATGTATAGAGACTTGAGGGAGGTGTATTAGTGGGGTGGTATGAAGAGAGATATTGCCAAATTCATATTGGATGCCACAATTGCCAACAAGTGAAGGCCAAACATCAAAGTCCGGGGTGGCCTAGCCCAAGACATAGAGATTCCTACTTGGAAGTGGTAAGAGATAAACATAGATTTTGTGGTTGGGTTACCCAAGACTAGAAAACACTTTGACTCTATTTGGGTTGTTGTGATAGAATGACAAAGTCGGCTCACTTTCTACCGGTCAAAACAAATTTCAGTGCCGATGATTATGCCAAGTTGTATATACATGAGTTAGTTAGATTGCATGGGGTGCCCTTGTCTATCATTTCAGATCGTGGTGCTCAATTCACTTCTCTATTTTAGAGGTCCTTCCAAAGATGTCTTGGTACCAAGGTTAAGCTTAGCATGACTTTTCATCCTCAAACAGTTGGTCA
>DF359715.1:125309-139307 GCA_000787875.1 Solanum virginianum
CGTCCACCATTACCAACTTGGTAGATCATTTCCAAGCCTCTATTCTTCCCAATCTCAATTCCAAGCAACTCTACTCTTAAGGTATATGGTGTTGAACCATTAGGTCCTTCCACCTATGGTGCCTAAACCCACTTTTAATTAATATTGCATGATTTAAAATTTACTGTATAAATGGGTTTGCTAGTCAATGAAAATATGGATGAATTATGTTAAAGCTATGAAAACTTGTGACTATTATGACTGAAATCTTGATGAGGGATTTTTATGTATATTGCTTAAGGGTGTTGCAAGGTATTGATTGATGGTTTTACAATGGATTTACTTACATGATTTCATCTCTAAATTGCATGGTCTTATACTACCATTTCACACCCGCCAAGTGTTTGATAAAATGTTCGGTTATAATTTCTTGAGGAATTGAAGGTCCAATGCATGTCTTATGAGTTGAATGATGTTATGATGATTATATGATGATGAAATGATGATTGAAATGTAATGGTTTGATGAGCTAGTTCTATGAAATGCTTAATCCAAAAAGGGACGGGCTCCCATAAGGAAGGTCACTTGATCCGAAGAGGGACGGGCTCCCGTAAGGAAGGCCACTTAATCCGAAAAGGGACAGGCTCCTATAAGGAAGGTCACTTAATCCAAAAAGGTATGGGCTCCCATAAGGAGGGCCACTTAATCCGAAAAGGGATGGGCTCCCATAAAAAAGGTCACTTAGTCCGAAAGGGGACGGGCTCCCGTAAGGAAGGTGGCTCCAAAAGGTCTTATGTTATGTCGGTTGAGGCTTCTTTACACATTTATATTATGATCTATGTAAGATGAATGATTTGCAAAGCATGACTTACTTAAGAGTTGGTTATACATGCCATATTGTTATTATGCTATCTATTGGTTATTATTATGCATTTTGATTATGATGCCTATCTCTTGTTGCATTGCATCCCACATACTTAGTACATTCAAACATACTAACGAATACTCTATGCCTACATGATATCACCATGTAGGAACCGAAGCTCCATTTGGTCATCATCCTCCTCCACGTGGCTAGTGGTATCCATTCAAGCTAGTTGGTGAGTCCTCATGTGCGAAGGCAATATCTATGTTCTTAAGCTATGTATTAAAGACTATCCTTTTTTTGGTATACTTTTACTATGAGGGTGAGCCCAATTGCCTATCTTGGCCCCCATTAAGTCCTATGTTAGAGGTGTTATTGGGCAAGTTATGTATTATACTTGAGCTTTGACTGACTTATGATATTCAAGCTATTTAAATATGAGTATCTCCCATAGTCCCAAGTCCCCTAATTTATGTTTCTTACATTGTTTTGCATTGCTTCCGCAACCAAGGATGTGTAATGATATGTTATGAGGCTTGTTTGGGGTTCCTTCGGGTTCCCCATTCGCCAGTCACGTCTAGTCCCTAGGCTTAGGTCGTGACACTAGACATGACTAGTGAAATGGGGAACCCAAAAGAACTCCAAACAAGCCTCTAGCATATCATCACATCCTTGGTCGCGGAAGCAAGATAGTTCATCATAAGAAACATAAACAAAGGAAAATTGGGGACTATGGGAGAGAGACTCATATTTAAATAGCTTGAATAACATAAGTGAGTCAAAACTCAATCCATAATACATATTTGTCTAATAACACCTCTAACATAGAACCTAGCAGAGGCCCAGACAAGCAACTGGGCTCACCCTTATAGTTAAAGTATACCAAAAAGGAAAGATAGTCTTCAATACATAGCATAAGAACATAGATATTGCCCTCGAACATGAAGACTCACCAACTAACTTGAATGGAAGCCACTAGCCACGTGGAGGAGGATGAAGACCAAATGGAGTTCTGGTTCCTACATGGTAATATCATGTAGGCATAGAGTATGTGTTAGTGCGTTTGAATGTACTAAGTGATCCATTTCGCCGCATCCAAAACAAGTACTAGAGTTCATCTAACATGGGCCACCATGGTTCTTCCTACATGTAGGGCACTTGGGCTTTGGCCGTCCACCATTACCAACTTGGTGTCTTGGATTATCATTAGCAAACCATCTATTAAGAGCATCAGAAGACCCTTGATCTTGATGAAAATGACCGCCCTTGGGACTTTGGAACTTACCATCAAAATGGGCCCTCTTGACCTCACTAGCCCTCCTCTTGCTCAACTTCTCCCCTTCCAGTTATTCGGCATAAGTCATTAAGCGGGACAAATCCTTATCTCTAATCAACATATCGACCCGACACTCCTCATTCACAAAATTAGATACACCCATCACGAACTTGTTCATTCTAGACCTTGGGTCGGCAACCAATTGTGGAGCATATTTTGAGAGTTGGTTGAACTTGAGGGCATACTCCCTCACACTCATAGATCCTTGTTTCAAATTTATTAATTCTATCATTTTGGCTTCTCTAAGCTCAAGAGGGAAGAACTGGTTAAGAAATACCACCTTAAACTCCTCCCAAAGGATCACATCATTGTTCCCCTTCTACTCCTTCCATTGAGTATACCATATTTAGGCTACCCCCTTGAGTTGGTAAGCTGCCAACTCTACCTTCTCCTCTGACCTAACACCGATAATACCCAATACTTTGTACACCTCATGAACAAATTCTTGAGGGTCCTCATCCACCTTTGACTCGTTGAACTCCGGTGGGTTCATCCTCATGAAATCCCTTACCCTAGATACTGGAGTAGGAGCATGGGGAGCTTGGGCCACTTGATTGGCTTGTTTAACCACAACTTGAGCTAGCAAGGTAAGAGTATCCTAGAGCTCTCCATGAGTCGATTATTCCTAGGGTGTGCGGGCTCTCTTTCCTCTTGTGTAGGGATCATCTGGCATAGAAAAGAATATTCATCAGATGGGAAACCTTACCTAACTTCTATAGCATGACATAGAGTTAGAATAAGGGAAACATTTTCTAAAATGTCTTATAGCCTCTTACTCATAGTTGTGGTGCACAACACAACCATGAATAAGACTGTAATCAATGCGGTGTGTTGGATGCCGAGGACCATTAACAACCTAATACTCTGATACCAAGTTTGTCATGACCCAAACTTGGGGCTAGACATGACACAACGAATGAGGAACCTGAAGGAACCCTAAAAAAACCTCTTACATATCATACACACATCCATGGTCGCGAAAACAAGAATGAACAATAAGAGAAAACATAAACAAGGGAAATTGGGACTAAGGTAGAGACTTTAGTACTTAAATAACATAGATGAGCCAAAACTCAAGCATAATACATAACTTGTCCAAAAACACCTCTAACATAGAACTTAGCAGGTGCCAAGACAAGCAACCGGACTCACCCTCATAATCATAAGTTTCCAACATAAGAAGAGTCAATACATAGCATAAATCAAGAGAAGTATGTCCTTGGATTTGAGGACTCACCAACTTGCTTGAATGGATATTACTAGGCATGCGGAGGAGGATGATGATCAAGTGGAGCTTCAGTTCCTATATGGTAATATCATGTAGGCATAGAGTATGCATTAGTACATTTGAATATACTAAGTATGTAGGATAATATGCAACAAGAGATAGAAAACATAATCAAAATGCATAATGATAAGCAATAGGTAGCATAATAACAAAATGGCATGTGTGATCAGTGCTTAAGTAAATCATGCTTTAAAAATCATTCAATTTATATAGATCATAATACATAAGTGTGCGAAGAGACCTCAAACGACATAGAATAAGACCAAGCAAGCTATAACATGGAATCCTGATGATTACCCCTCACCGGTAAACAAGTGGTCTACTTGCCAAGGTAAACCATACTTCACCTTATGGGAGCCCATCCTATTTTAGAGAAGTAACCTACCTTATAGGAGCCCATCTGATTTTGGAAAAGATTTGGTGAGGAACTTCACCTTCCAACTTCAAAACATAAGAATAGATCATTATCAAATATCACCCTTGCATTAATATAAAAAGGCTCGAAAGAGGTATAATCTTTGAAAAAGGGCTTAGCTTCATACTTGCATTATCATAGAAAATTTCATGAATTCATAACATACTTGATAGTCCCATGTTCATCATGAGGTCACTTGACTTGTAAAACATGTACATACTTGAGTATTTCTTAACTTAGCATTTCATCAAACACTTGGTGGGCACATATGAGCACATGTTCAAATCATGCAAAGTACAAGAGTGGCTAGTCACTTCTCTAAGATTGATATTTTTTTCGGGTATCACTAAGTGAAAGTGAGGGAGTGTTGACATTCCCAATACAGCCTTCCGGACCAGGTATGGGCACTATATTAAATAATATAAATTAGCCCACCAACATCATGGTAAAACACCATCATGAGTAACTTGTAAATCATATCAAAACTTCACAATAGTTCATTGATCTCAAACCCATGAATAAAACCTACATACCCTAGATCTTGAATTTCATGAAATTAAGTTGAAAAAGACTTAAAGCTTAGAATGGTGTCTTGAAATCCACAACCTGTTCTTGAGTTTACCTGAATTCTTATTAGGGTTTGGTAAAGGCTCTTGGGAGAATTTGAGAGTGTATTCCAATTGGGAGGAGTCAATTTGATCTTTAGGAGTAGGATTTAGGTATTTAGGAAGTGCTGAGATAGCATAGGAATCTTAAAAGACCAACAGAAATAACTAAATTTACAAAATGTCATTAATGAAAGGGAATTTGGCAAAAACCCCTGCACAAATGAGTTCTACGAAAATGGGCTTAACTTCTTTAACTGAACTATAAATAAGGTGAAACAAAGTGTGTTGGAAAGATATTTCAAAAACTTTAATTTGGGAGGTCATGGGCCACCCAGTTCTTTAGTGTTAAGAGATATGCCCCTTTAAAGTTGACCATCTTGCCAATACTTATGCAAAACATAGCCAACGAAAATTCCTTTGAACTTGGCTTGATGTAGGGGTTTCACGATGGTCTTTAACAACATGAATAAGCTTGACATAGATTTAAATGAGAGGTTGAAGCTTGAATGAATTTCTTGAGATGCGGAATGAATTTGGGATACTTGAATTTGGGTTAACCATTTGGCTAAGTGTTAGAGAGGGTTTTGGGGAATGTTTTGTATGATATGAAGGTGAAATATAGCTAAGTATAGGTATTTTTATGCATGGGAAGGCTTAGACCCAAGCCCCAAGGACCTGGACCAGAATAAAAAAATTGGCACAAAAATATACTAGTCCGCCCCCTGGCCGCATCGCGCTAGGGGCGCGGACCCTCACTGGAATTCGCCAACTTTGGAAATTTAAATTTTGCTATAGTTGCTCTAAAATTGGGGTTGGACCTAATCCCCACTCAATTTTCCCCATGATCACAAATATGAAGTCAGATTTATGATATCATGCACGGATTTTGAGATATATAAAAATTATGATTATAGCCATTTTTGAGGCACATTTTTGGGCAGTTTTTGGGATTGTTTCAGTGTGAAATCCACGTCTGGTCCACATCGCACCTGGGGTGCAGACCAATGTATAATTTCCCTTGGCTTTCTTATTTCATCTTAGGGTATTGGGGTCATAGCCCCATGCCCATTTAAACGTGAAATCTCCTTCTACTTAGCCATATTTCAACTCTATAGCTCACAAAACCCTCTTTAAAACCCATCCAAGACTCAATTTTGGAACTCAAGGACTCATTTTAAGCTCTAAGTTAACTTTAAGTTCATTTCAAGGAATTCAATATTTAAGGTATGTGGATCTTCATCCATGGGTCCTTTCACCAGTGGAGCCCAACCTTCTCATCTTATGAAAATTGAATGATTTCAAGTTGTATTACCTATGGTTATCTCTTATTATGAATTAAGAACATAAATTATCTTGGGATTTTACCAAGTGTTGATTGACCGTTGATATATTGTCAAAATAAATCACATTTGATGCCTAAAACAAGGGATTTAGTCAGTTCTTAATGCGACTTTTTATGATTTTTATATGTTTTTTGCTAATATTGCAGAAAAGTTAGGTTGGCACAATTTTGGGAGAAAATTACAGATTTTGCTGAATTGCAGGACATACGAGTCTTTATACGAGTCGGCGCCCAAGCTACGAGTCGTAGGGTGATCTCATAGCAAGAAATAGAGAGCAGAAAAATTAGAAATCTGCTAAGTGGAGGTCAGCCCTATAAGGCCACTCTACGAGTCATAGGTCTTATTATGACTTGTATAGGTGGACTCAAACAAGAAACAGAGACCCAAAATTTTGGACAAAAAACTTAAGGCCTAGACTATGCGAGGAGCATACGAGTCATAGCCCAAGCAATGACTCATATCAGTGGGTTGTAACAATCAAGTCCAAATTGTAAATTACCAGATATGAGACACTAATGATGACTCACAAGTTATCCTATGAGTCATACCTGTGAGACGTACCTGCTGCCAGCTGTCTTTTCTATGTAATTTTTAGGGTTAAGTTTGTAAATACTATAAATACTTTATGTTAGGGTTTATTTTTAGAGAGATTCCAGACTTGAGACTAAATATTATCTATAGAATATTTTAGGTTTTTAGGGTAGATTCTCATTTTCTATTGGAAAACCCATTTTTAGGGATTGTTTGAAGAGGAGATTCGAGACTTAAGACATTGAATATTCTCTCTAGACTAATTTAGGGTTTTAGTATAGATTCTCATTTTCTATTGGAAAACTAACTTTTTGGGAGTGCAAGTCTTAAATTGTATTCATTCTCTATATATCAAGATTGTGGTTTGCAACTTGTGGTGTTATGTATCTTCATTGCTTTGGGTAAAATTCTCAACTATATTTTGTATTTGCATTCTTGTTGGTTTTGCCTTAGCCATGAGTACCGTAGCACTCACAACTTAGGGTTGTAGGAACCATGGGTAGTTGACTTGAGATAACCTAGATTAATTGCATTTCTATGATTGGGGTTTCATATGTATTTTTTATTTCCCTTCATTTTGATTGTTGTTTGGTGGTGGCCAACACCAAAACCCGCCTACTATCACGATCCTGACCAAGGTACTGACAAATAGGAAAAGGGAAGTAAATGATAAGATTTGATTGATGTGTTCTCATCTAATCAACCAAACCTGACCAAAAGGAGGTTGACTCGAATAATAGGTAACGGTTAGTTGGCACACCATGGTTGACAACCAAGCGCCATGGTGAAATTCGACCTTCACCTTCACAAGAGGGCTAAAAGAACGATAACGGTTTGTTGGCACGCCATACTTGCTGACCACGCGCCATGGTGAAATTCGACCTTCACCTTCACAAGAGTGATGGAAGAATCTAAGTTATCGTCCTGCATGTGGATTCCTAATTATAATCATGTTGTCTAGGGTAATTAAGTCAATGAGCCATGAGGAATACAATTCCCAAGTTGTCCCTAAATGTGAGTGTTTCTCTGCATAATAGTATAGTGTTTACTCTTATTTTTGTTCTTAAATCACAAACCCCCCTCCCCTATCTAGAGATTTTTGTTATCAATGCTCAAAACGATTGATAGTGAACTTTTATAGTCAAGCCCTATATTCCCTATATATTCGACCCTAAGCTTCGGTTAGGTTAATTGCTGATAGCGACCGCTTTTTTATTGGAGCATGAACATCATCAAAAAATTATGGTACCGTTACCAGGGAATAAGGCTAGGTTTTGACTTGATTTCACTATTAGTTAGTTCAAGTATTAATTTCTAGACTCTCTTGTATTTTGCTTTTATTTTTGTTTTTGTTGTTTGATTTTACTTGCAGGGTGTACAAGGTTGTATGCCTAACATAAGAAGCCAAGGTATTCCCTAAGCTCCAATAAATTTGGAGATCTATCGACTCTTTAGAAGAATGGCTCAGGTGAATGCGGATATCGCGGTTGAGGAAGAAATGAATGTGAATGATGATATGGGAAGAGAAGAAAATCCACCCCTGAGGGATGATAGGCCACAACTTAGGGATTTCAACAAGAATGCTTATGGTTGGAACCAATATCGTTTGAACCCTATGGCCATAGATTTACTGATACTATAGTGCTGCCTCTATTATCGGTAGATGCTAAGTTCTCGGTGTTAAGTGGGTTAGTACAAATACTCCAAAACCATGGGTTATTCACAAGGTTACCTTCAGAGGATTCCCATCATCATCTCTATAATGTTGTTTTCATCTGCAAGAGTGTTATGGGGACACAAAATCTTTCTCTTAATACCATTGGTTTGTGGACATTTCCCTTGTCACTAACTGGTAATATAGCTGTATGGTTATCTAAGCTTCCTCTAGGTACAATAACAAGTTGGGCAAAGCTTCAGAGAGTGTTTCTAGAAATATATTTCCCAAAATCAAAGAAGCTAAAGCTCAAAGATCAAAGAAACAATTTTGAGCAATTTCCTGGTGACTCTATTAGAACCACATGGGAGAGATTCACCAAATGCTTGAGGATGGTCCCCGATCATAAGATTGTTGATGATGCCTTGGTTGAGATTTTCTATCGGGCGCTTGACGAGAATACTCACTCTTGTGCCGATACAATCATAGGAGGCATGTTTCTTGACCAACCTTTTACATTGATAACTACTAGGATGGAGCAAGTTGTTAAAACTAATAGAGCATGGGGTCAAAGAGAGTGAGGTGCAATGAAGACTTCTTGTACGGTCAACACCAATAATGAGCAAGCAAAGGTCAGTGAAGAAATCATGGAGCAACTTGCTCAACTTCGCACAAGCATCGACTTTGACTTAAAGTAGAACCAAACAAGTGTTTAGGTGGTGACCCACCAACCTCCAAAGATGCCCATGTATGAAGATTCATTCTATGATGAGGATGCTTGCTTCATGACGAACTAAGTGGCGAGTTTTCGGAACAACCCCCAAGGGCCCAATTCAAACTATTGGAGGCAAGGTTCGGGGAATCAAGGTCGAAACTACAACCGTGATGGTACATATAGAGACAACTGGGGTAGCAGATATGAAAGGGAGAGAGTGTCGAATGCCAAATGAGGAAGAAGAGATGGCTATAGGAACAGTCCTTATATGCTACCTTACAACCGTGATGCCAGGTCAAGTAACTCTAGGATTGAAGAGATGTTTGACGGATTGTTAAAGAAAGCCAATCACCAAGATGAGACCTTAAAGGGGATAAAAATGGATATTTTGAGCATTAACTAAAAGATAGAGTCTCACTCCATGGCGATTAAGTAATTTGAACAACAATTTAGGCAAGTTTTTTCACAATTGAACCAACACCAGAAGGGCACCTTACCAAGTGACACAGTTCAAAATCCTAAAAACAAAGGGCATTGTATGATAGTCATGACTTATAGTGGTACAAACCCCACCAATCCACCAATAACCGAGGTTATGGATGGGAGCCGCAAGAAGAGGATAAATAAAGAGACCGAAGCACACAGCAAAAAAAAAGTGACCAAAGAAATATAAAACCTCTGCCTTTTCCCCAAAAGCTTGGGAAGAAAAAGAGGAAGGTAAGTTTGAACAGTTCTTGGCAATGCTTAACAAGTTGTCAGTGGACATCCCTTTGGTTGAAGTTCTTGAGAGGATGTCTGGGTACGCTAAATGGATAAAAGATCTAGTCAAGAAAAAGCAAAAAGTTAGCCAAGACCTCTCTAAATATTTTCAATGTTATAGTGCCATCACCACAAAGTCTTTAGTGCAGATGTGTAAAGATCCAGGTGCATTCACCATACTATGCACTGTTCGAGAACTTGCATTTTCCAAAGCACTATGTGATTTGGGAGCAAATATTAACCTAATGCCTTTTGACATATTCAGAAGGCTCAACTTGGGCATTCTTGTCCCTTCAAAGATGTGGTTGCTAATGGCAGACAGAATAGTCAAGAAGCCTGTAGGAATACTTTATGATGTATTGGTTAAGGTAGATAAATTTATATTTCTCACAAATTTTATTATACTTGACTGTGAAGTTGATTTTATAGTTCCTATCATCTTGGGGAGATCTTTCTTAGCCATAGGTTATGTGTTGGTTTATATAGAAAAGGGTCTGCTTACTTTCAGACTTGGTGAAAAGGCAGTTGTGTTTTAAGTGCGGCAATAAGGTAGAAAAAGTTGTGAGTTTCAGGTTGTCTCAATAATTGAAATGAGTGAGGATGATAAAGAGGAGATCCTAATTGAGTTAAGGCTGGGAGTTGAACCTTTGGCAGTTGTGTTGATGAATTTTGATGGTGAAAGTATTCCTGATTATAAGGAAATGGTAAGTTCTCTTAGAGTGCCATTTTGGCCTAGACAATAGGCCAGGTTGGAGTTAGATTTTTGTGTAACAGGGAAACTCCACCTACGAAGCCTTCCATAGAAGTCCCACTTAAGTTATAGTTAAAGGCACTACCAAGATATTTGAAATATGCATACTTAATAGAAAATAACACACTACAAGTCATAATTGTAGCCGATTTAAGTGAGGTCCAAATAGAGGCCCTTATCTCGGTTCTCAAGCAATTCAAAAGGGTCATAGGGTGGACAATTATAGATATCATTGGCATACCCCTTGGGATATGCACTTATAAGATTTAACTAGTCAAGGATTATAAACCAAGTATCAAACATCAGAGATGGTTGAACCCCCCAATGCAAGAGGTTGTGAGGAAAGAAATCATCAAGTGGTTGGATGCAGGAGTAATCTACCTGATTATCAACAATGAATGGGTTAGTCTAGTACAGTGTGGTTACTATTGGCCGTATATACATCAGGATGCTCATGATTATGTTAAGTGTTGTGATAGATACCAAAGGGAGGGTGGAGTCTCGCGAAGGCAAGAACTTCCTCTGAATCCTATTTTGGTGATCGAGCTATTCGATGTTTGGGGCATCAATTTCGTAGGACCCTTTGTTAGCTCTCATGGTAATAGGTATATCCTAAATGCGGTCAATTATGTCTCTAAATAGTTAGAGGCCAAAGCCGTACCTAATAATGAGGGCAAAAGTGTTACCGGGTTTCCTCGAAGAAACATTCTCCAGGTTTGGCACACCTAGAGCAATCATTAGTGGAGGTTCTCACTTTTACAATAGATTGTTCAAAGCTCTCCTTGAGAGGTATGGTGTAAAGCACTGGGTGGCGACCCCTTACCATCCCCAAATGAGTGGGCAAGTGGAAGTGTAAAACAGAGAAATAAAGTAAATCTTATCCAAGACTGCGAATATGAATCTCACTGATTGGTCGAGAAAGTTGGATGATGCCTTGTGGGCTTATTGCAGGACTTTTAAAACACCAATCAGAATGTCTCCATATCAATTGGTGATTAGGAAAGCTTGTCACCTACCAGTTGAACTTGAGCATAAGGTACTATGGGCACTAAAGAAGCTAAATCTAGACTAGAATGAAGCAGCAATATCAAGGTTAATGCAAGTAAATGAACTTGATAAGTTTAGGCTTCGAGCATATAAGAGTTCTGACTTGTACAAGTAAAGAATGAAAATTCAGCATGATCACAGAATTGAGAACCACTATTTGCTCCAGAAGACATGGTGTTGCTTAATAACTCTAGGTTAAAGTGGTTTCCTAGGAAACTCAGATCCAAGTGGATGGGACCCTTCAGGGTGGTTCACGTTTTTAGGTATGGAACCATCGAGTTAGAAAGCAAGAATGGTAAAATCTTCAAGGTCAATGGTCAAAGGGTCAAACTGTACATAGGTGACATAGAACAAATCAATATAGTGGAAGATTGGGACCATAAAGAGGCATGAGTACAAAAAAATATCCTATCGTGCCACGATAACAAATCAGGTGCTTCCTGGGAGGCAACCCAAGGTATGACCGTTGTATCTCTTCTATATGCATCTACTTTGAGGACAAAGTATTCTTTTTTGGTGGGGTGTGGGAAGTTATGGATTTAAGTGAAGTCTAAGTAGCCTCGAGTCCATAACTTCCCTTATTTTTGATCCCAAGATTTTCTTGTCGTGTTTCTTTTTAGTTGTGGATGTTTTAGTTTCTGTTGACCCGACATGTCTAGGTAGTATAGATAATTGGCAGATACATAATAGTTTATCTTTTGGCGTATACATAGTCTTTAAATGCTTTTTAAATTTTGATAAAAATTCGGTACCCTCAATTTTTTTTTGAAATTGTTGGTTATTGATGCAATCATGCATATTGATTATTTGGTAATATTTGTTCTGATAATGAAAAGGTAAGTTGAGGCTTGAAGCATGACCTGTGAGTCTATACTTGATTGTGTGTACAATACCATGTGTGTTGTGAGCTTATTTTGCCACATTTATGTATCATGTATGGACTTAGAACTTGCCTTATTACTCTAAGATTTGTTGGGTGATGTGGTTGATTTGGAATGGATCTTAGGCCTTTGTTCTTTTAGTGAGCCCAATTTTGCCTAAATTACCTACCAAATGTGTTAGTGAACCCCTTGTTCCAAATATTTGAGCCTCTCATGCACTAATTCTTTCTCAACACCTAGCTAGCTTAGCCTTATTTTATGAAATACCTTGATATTGGCCCTGGTCTATCCTTGAACATGTGAACCTTGATTGAGGCTTAAACCGTAAGTTGAGGGTGACTACAAATGGTGGCCTTGGTTTGGGGGATAGATATTGTGTACTTTAGCTCAGGTTAAAAGCCTAAGTTGAGGGTGACCTTTGTTATGGTAAGGTAATGAAAATGAGGTGGTTAGTTAGGAAATAAAGAAAGAAATGAAAAATCATGAGTAGGGTGAGAAGAAGAAAAGAAGAGTGTCTTGGATTGAAGAGAATTGTAAATGTGAGTTCAAAAATAAGGCACAACTGAAAAAGAGAAAGAAAGCACCCAGGGAAAGCTTGAAGTAGGTGAATAAGGGAGGATTTAGTGAAAATGTTTGGGTTATGAAGGTAAAAGTATTGGTAAACATGATTCAAGGATAGGTACGAATCACTATATGCCTAAAATGCCATACCAAAGCCCTATGAGCCTATGCTACAAGCCATTAAGTCCTAACGTGATCCAAATCCATTTTGTCACCAATCCAGAAGTAGTGTATATAGCAAGCCTATGGTGTTACTCATCTTGCATGAATTTCATTTGTGAGAGTGAGAATGCTTGCTTAGTCCCTGAATGCTAAATGCTTTTTGAGTGACTAAGAGGGACTTCTTTTATGCGAGGACATTTGTACTGCTTGATTAGCATATGACTAACCCAGTAATTGTAGATTGTTGATGCTTCTTAGCATATCATAGTTGGGTTACCATATACATCCTTGAGTTTTTGTTTTGCTTAGTAGCTTTGCAATCTGGTTTTGAAAATAAAAATTGGGTATCTGAATTAGGGTGAATGATGTATACGCCATTGGTATAACTACTATGTGTTTCTCATTGTCTACTTAGATTGAGTCGTCGCTTGAGGACAAGCAATAGTTCTAAGTTGAGGGTGTTGATGTACTGTCAAAATACAACACATTTGATGCCTAAATCAAGGGATTTTGTGAGTTCTTAATGTAACTTTTTATGGTTATTATGTGTTTTGTGTTTTTATTGCAGAAAAGGTAGGTTGATAAACAAGGGATTTTGTGAGTTTTTAATGCGACTTTTAACGGTTTGTATGTGTTTTTGTGTTGGTATTGCAGAAAAGTTAGGTTGGCACGATTTTGGGAGAAAATTGCAGATTTTACTAAAGTCTAGGACATACGAGCCTTCCTATGAGTCGTAGCCCAAGCTATGAGTCGTAGGATGATTTCAAAGCAAGAAACAGAGAGCAAAAAAATAAAAAATCTACTGAGTGGAGGTTAGCCCTACTAGGCCACTCTATGAGTCGTAGTTCCCACTATGAGTCATATAGGTGAACTCATAGCAAAAAATAGAGAGCTAAAATTTTGGGCCAAAAACTAAAGGGCTATACTACAGGAGGAGCATACAAGTCGTAGCCCTAACAATGACTCGTACTAGTGGGTCATAATAATCAAGTCCAAATTGCAAAGTGCCAAATATAAGACCCTGATCTGTGAGACATACCTACTGCCAGCTATCTTTTCTGTGTAATTTTTAGGGTTAAGTTTGTAAATACTATAAATACTTT
>DF359715.1:139360-166726 GCA_000787875.1 Solanum virginianum
CTGTTAAGTTTGTAAATACTATAAATACTTTATGTTAGGGTTTATTTTGAAGAGGGGATTCAAGACTTAATACATTGAATATTCTCTCTAGTTTATTTTAGGGTTTTAGTGTAGATTCTCATTTTCTATTGGAAAATCGACTTTTGGGGAGTGAAAATCTTAAATTATATTCATTCTCCATCTATCAAGATTGTGGTTTGAAAATTGTGGTGTTATCTATCTTCATTGCTTTTGGTAAAATTCTCAACTATATTTTGTATTTGCATTCTTGTTGGTTTGCCTTAGCTATGAGTAGCTAAGCACCCACAACTTGGGGTTGTGGGAACCATGGTAGTTGACTAACCTATATTAATTGCATTTCTATGTTTGGGGTTTTGCATGTATTGTATATTTCCCTTCATTTTGATTGTTGTTTGGTGGTGGCCAACACCAAACCTTACCTACTATCATGATCCTGACCAAGGTAGTGACGAATAGGAAAAGGGAAGTTAATGACAATATTCGATTGATTTGTTCTCATCTAATCAACCAAACTTTAGCAAGGAGAGGTTGACTAGTACAACAGGTAATGGTTAGTTGGCATGCTATGGTTGATGACCACGCGCCATGGTGAAATTAGACTTTCACCTTCACAAGAGGACTAAAAGAACCTAAGTTTTCATCCTGCATGCGGATTCCCTATTATAGTCATGTTGTCTATGGTAATCGAGTCAATGAGCCATGGGGAATGCAATTCCTAACTTGTCCCTAAATTTGAGTATTTCTCTGCATAATAGTATAGTGTTTACTCTTATTTTTTTCTTAATTCATAAACCCCCTCCCCCCATCTAGAGATTTAGTTATTAATGCTCGAAACAATTGATAGTGAATTCTTATAGTCAAGCCTTGTATTCCCTGTGGATTCGACCCTATCCTTCAGTTAGGTTAATTGCTGACAGCGACCACTTTCTTATTGGAGCATAAACATCATCAACTATGCATGAATATCTATTTCAAGCTTATTCCATGAATTGATCTTGTCTATTGAGACTATGAATGTTTTGAGCTATGAAACCATAAACTATTATGAGCTTTTATGATAGATTTCAAGGTACCCTATATGAGGGTTTTTATTGGTGGGTTAATTTGTATTGAGTTTACAAATATTATTTCACTCTTGAATTATATGATTTTGAACAAGAATCATAGACCCACCATGTGTTTGATAAAATACATGACAAGATTCTCAAGTTGTTGATGATCTATTACATGATTTACAAGTCAAGTGACTTCATGATGATTAAGGGCTTTCAAGCATGTATTGAATTCATGAAAAGTATCTATGATTTTACAAGTATCAAGTTAAGCCCTATTTCAAGATTTTTACCTCTTGTGAGCCATTTATATTAAAACAAGGGTTCATGTATGATTATGACCTATTCTCATCTTCAAGTTCGACTCACTAGTAGAGGTCAACCATGTTTATGAGATACTCAAGTCATATTGTTACAAGCTATTCATGTTATGATTAAAGTATGATTATTTCAAGTATTCAGTGGGATTTGACTTAACACCAATTGAGGCTTAAGATTGGGGCTCGACTCAAGGGGTCCTTATATAAAGTCTTTAGTCTCTAAACTATGTGCCACCATAGGATATGAATATTACCCTTGCTATACTAGTGGATCCATCTAGTTCATGTTATCATGTTTGGTTTGCCTTGGCAAGTAAACCACACATTGCCTGGGGATATCATGCCCAATCACCTGAACTGAAGAGGTGTCATGCCTCGAAATCCAAGTTATAGCTGCTTGGTCTATGTCGGTTGAGCTCTCTAACCACATATGTAGGGTATACTATGCAAGTTGAATGATTTACAAGCATGTTTTATTACAAGCATTGATCATGCATGCCATATTAAAATTATATATCCATTGATTATGATTATGCATTTTGAATATATTGGCTTATTTCTTTGTTACATTGCACCTTGCATACTTAGTACATTCAAACATACTAACGCATACTCTATGCCTACATGATATGACCATGTAGGGACCGGAGCTCCTTTTGATCATCCTCCTCCACGTGGCTAGTTTGGTACTTCAGAGAAAGCATTGGGGAGTCCTCAACTCCGAGGATAATATCTAAGTTACTCTTGCTATGTTGAGACTTCTTTATGTTGATCACTTGTTATCATGAGGGTGAGCTTGGAAAGTGTTTTGGCCCCCGGTCTATTTCAAGTTAGAGGTGGCGTTAGATACTATGATTTGTATATGCTATGAGCTTGACTCTCTTATGCTTTTATGAGTGTCAAAGACTTCCCTTAGTCCCGCTTCCCATTTTATTTATATCATTTATTGATGCTTATTTGTGCTTCTGTGACCAAGGATGTGTGAATGATATGCTAAGAGGCTTGTTTGGGGTCCCTTCGCGTTCCCCATTCACTGTATTATGTCTAGGCCGTAGGCTTGGGTCATGACATAGGTTCAGCCAAGTAGGTAAGAGAAATCAAAGAATTATGTAACAATGAAGAATTCTATCACCTGCATCCAAAAGGTTGGTACATAATACAATAAAAAGATAAATAATATCAATTACAGATGGTAAACCAATCCAATAATGTAATGAACTATAATGCATGAATGCAATGGCATCGCAAGCCATGTGTGAGGTGAAATCACGACGGTCGCTGGGCTGATGTACACATCTATCGAGCCGAAGCTATAAGATAGAACTTAGGGGGCATCGCAGGCCACAATTAGAATTATCTTAAGGCATCGCAGGCCATAATCACTATCTCAATATGCATCATAATATCTCAAATGATGTATAGGTGGTAATAAATATGCATAACAGTGCATCTAATTATGTATCAAATGTGTGCATACCAATGCAATCAGTCATATATAACATGTGTGCATATCAATGCACCATAACAGAAATAAGGTATGTACATACCAATGCCCCCAGTCCAGTATAAGATATGGGCATAACAATGCAACAATGGAGCGTAAGATTTGTGCATACTGATGGAACTAATCATTATAAGTTGGTGCGTACCAATGCTACAAGTAAATATAAGATAGGTGTATACCAATGGGACAATGGAGTATTAACATTATACAGATATATCATGTCTCATCTCATCACTAATCGCAAATATCCATATATCATTGAAACAAGCTTCACTAGTAGCTTGAATGGGCTCATAACCCTTACACTGATCATACTTATTATCAATAAGTCACAATATTGAGCCAGAACTATTTCAATGTCTCAAATTATCATAATGATATCCCAATTATCTCAGACCACAAGGTTCCATCTAAATTACTGAATAGAATCGTCATTTTCTCAATATTCAGCATAATAAACCTCATATTCCCATCAAATTCAATTGTATCATGATATTGGATCACAATTCAATTCACATCTCATAATTATCACACAAACATGCTTCCCTGTGGATTCGACCCTTCAATTGTATCATGATATTGGATCACAATTCAATTCACATCTCATAATTATCACACAAACATGCTCAATAGCTCAAATTCAGTCCCAAAAAGGTTAGTCGAAACTACCTCGATGCCGAAATCACACTCTGAGAAGCTTTCAATCAACTCAAACTTTCAAATGATCCATGGAATGATCAACAACTATGAAGATCAGGTACTACAACTCAAGAGGTGCATTTTGGTACCCATATTGGCATATTTTAGGCTTTAGGGAAAAATGTTCAAATTAGAGCTAAAATTCAAAAGTGTCAAATGTGGAAATTGATTTCCAAATTGGATTCCACACGAAAACTGGAGTTCTTGGATGAAAATCCCACCAAAATTGAGTTCAAATCGATGGAGAAATCCCCATTTAAAGTTTCAAAATTATAGACCAAAAATCCCTAATTTTGGACATGCAAAATCATGAAATTCAAGTCAAAATCAAGATAAAAACCACAGAAATTAATCAAAACGATGTTAGAAACACTTACCCAAAAGATTTCTCTGAAAACCCTCGTCAAAAATCATCCCCAAATTTTTAAAATACTGAAAATGGAGTGAAAATACAGTTTTATATTTTAAAAATGACACAGCAAAAATGTACTCTGCGAAGGCGAAACCTTGTTAGCAGTCACAAAGCACAAAAGTGCTCATACCTTTGCGAAGGCGGAGTACAATTTGGGTTGCACCAAATACCCCTTATACCAGCCAATGCCAAAACTCAAAATGGACCTCCAAAACTCATTGGGACTCAGAATTTCATAAACTTTATATGTATCCATACAAGAAAAAGTGATCTGGACTCAACAGAATCAATGGAATTCAATTCCAAAGTCTCCATGACAAATTTACTAAGGCAAGCCAATAAAACTAGTTTCAAACTCAAAATACCAAAACTACCCGTTGAAACTCCAAAAATTATGATTAGACCATTTTAGCGTTAGTTTCACCATCCAGGAATATCGAAACTATTAGAATTCTGATCTGAGCTATCGAACTTCGAAGTAGGTAAGAGAAATCAAAGAATTAAAAATGACTTAAATAACAATGTTGGGCTTAAAAACCTCATTTTAACTCCAACTTCAGTTCTATAACTTTTTGTAGTTCAGTCTCGACATTCCGAAGCTAATGGAGTCGATGGATCCCCGATGCGACCTTTGAAACTCAAAATGACACAAAAATGCATTTTTTCAATAACTTAATCTTTCCAAAAAGACCAAAAATCATATTTTCAACTTCTAAAACTCATCCTTTTAATTCAAACCATTCAAATAGTTCAAAGCAGGCCCAAAGAAAATTACAAAAGGGTAAAATAGTAATTTTTATAGATAAAGCCAAAAATGACTAACTAGGTCATTATATGATTCACCACTAAAAAGAATGTTCATCCATGAATATAAGGAAAAGAGGAGTACCTTAGTCCTCAAAAAGACTGGGATATCTAGCCCGTATGTTGAACTGCAACTCCAAAGTGGCCTCACCAACAAAATGGCACTGCCACTAAAGATTGACAGAAGGTATATTTGTAAAACTCTACCCATAAGGAGTATGAAGAATGCAAGAAAATAAGCTTCAGAACCTTTTAGACAGTCAGCATCTATGAGGGGGTTTTATGAGACTGTCAGCAAGCTTTAAAACATTGCATGACCCGTAAGTTTGTTTGTAGAACCTGGGGCGGACTTGGTGCAATTGGGAACTTTTAGGGATCCAATCTATAACTCATCAGATAGCCCATAAAACCTTTTGGATTATCAGTAAGCTTTAAAATATTGCACGACTCATAAGTTTATTTGTAGAACCTAGGGCGGACTTGGTGGAATTAGGAACATTTAGGGATCTAATCTATAACTCATCAGATGGCCCATAAAATCTTTTATGAGTCATATATCATTTCATGGAATGTAAATCAGTGAAGGGTCTTTGAAAGTTTTAGAAAGCTATCAAAAAAACCATATCTACGACCCATAGAATGGACTACTACCCATAAAGAGGATCTCATAGTCTTGTACAACCAGATTTTAAGAGGAGCAGTTTTGTCTTTTCATATTATTTTAAGTCTATACTTGATTTTTTTGACCTCCAAGGGGCCCTTTATCAACCCTCTTAAGCCTAATTCCTCTCATTCCTCCTTATTCTAAAAACATTCTAAGTCCCACACCCCTCCCAAGTTCTTCAAGGTCTTCAAAGGAGAGTGCAAGCTAGAGTTTTGGTTTCTTCACTTCCAAATTAGATTTTATCTTCATTAAGTTGACAAAGTATGTGGGTTTTGATTGTGGAGACCTTTCCTCCACAACCCAAAAGTTTCTCTCCTCCTTTGTGAATTTTACAATTTATGGTAATACATGATGATTTTTATGAACTCATTTTTATGATGATAATATGAAGTGTTTTATGATGGTTATCCTAATACTTTATCATGTCATGCAATATCATATGAAATCTATTATTTAAGTATGAGGGTTTGATGGTGCCCACACTAAGTTTTCTCATATTTATTGGTGGGTTATTTGGATAACGTTTAAGGATTTCATTATACTCCTCTCATGGCATTTATTTACAAATTGCATGATTTCAAGCTTGTGTACATGTACCGACAATGACTTGATTGGAAGATGCATGCCAAGTTCTTAAGTCATGAATGACTTATGAAAAGACATGCATGATAAGTATGTTGAGACTAACAAGGGGACTAATAAGTATGCTATGAGCTCATGAGCATGATATGAAGGAGGAGAATTGTGTAAAGCCCTAACTTTGATGTTATAAGTTATGATTAATGAGCTACTCCAAGAATCATACTAAGATATTTTGAGACTATGCATGTAATAACTATGATTATGTTTTAAGTATTCTATTGTGACCTAGCACCAAGAGGACCTTGATTGTGTCTCATGGTCCCATAAATATGTGCCTCCATAGGTTTATGACATTAACTCCCTATATCGGCTTGTACCTACTAGAAAGGCAATGTCGAATGGCATGAATGCTTGTTGAACCTACTAAAAAGGCTATGCCATAAGGTAAAGATAAAATTTGAAACCCACAAAAAAGGTTGTGCCATAAGGTGGTGGCACTTTTCGAAAAGGCTATCTGTAAGGATAGTGTTAGGTTTACCTTAGCAAAGTAGACCACTCCTTTTTCGATATGGAGTGAACATTGAGATTCCAAGTAGTAGCTTGCTTGGTCTTATATGTCAGTTATGGTCCCTTCCCACTATGTATATGATGTCATGTGATTTTATGATTTTTCATGCATATCTCTCTAGGAAATTGCCTCTCAAGACATATTGAGTGTATATTCATTATTTATGATGAAATATCTTGATTTCTTATGATTTATGTTCTTTGATGCATTTACACCCCATATACTTAGTACATTCCAAGTACTAATGCATGCTTTTTGCCACCATGATCTAACCATGTAGGGACCGACGCTCCTTACCATCCTCCTCCTCCACGCAACTAGATGTTCTGGTTGAAGATTATTTAGTGAGTCCTCCATATTCGGGGACAAGATTCTACTTACTGTCATGTATTATTTAGACTCATTTACTTTTGGTACTATATTTTGAGGGTGAGCTCGGAAGATGTCTTGGCCCCTATCCTATTCAGGATTAGAGGTGTTGTTGGATATTTTACTGTTATGTATGGTTGAGCTTAAATCCTTATGATTTGCATTATAAAGACATGCCTTATTCCAATACTCCCCTTTTATGCTAAATTATTGATGATGGTGATGAGGTAGAAGTCCCAAGTTCCTAATTGCCCTAATAGCGTGATTCCTACTTATCCGCCCCTTAGAAATAATTTGCTATGTGATTCATGCTCCTCCTCTTCCCTACATCATCCTGATAGCATGAGTCCAAAGTCCCATTTCCCTTCGAAATTATATGTTATATGTTTATTTCTCTTTTATGCTTCCACAAAACTAAGGATATGCTTTGCATGCTTAAGAGGCTTCTTCCGAATACTCTTCGGGTTCCCATTCATCGTGTCACATCTAGGCCCTTGGCATGGGGCATGATAAAGCATGGTATCAGAGTACTAAGTTTGTAAATTGTCCTCAGAAATTCAACATACCACATCGAGTAGAATCTTGTTTATCATTGTGAAGTACGCCACAACTATGAATGAAAGGCTATAAGGTATTTTAGGAAATGGTTCACTTATTCATGCTCTATTTTGTGCTTTAGATTTGACATAAGGCTTCTTATCTCTAACAAGTGGAGTTTTACTCTTTTAGAATATGCTATCGAGAGGAGTGGCATAAAAAGCGTTCACCCCGAGGGTGAATCAGCCTCTTTGGCCCCACTAGCTCCCCAAATAGAAGTAAAAGGAGTCACCTACGCTGAGTACCAGAATGTGATCACCCTTTTGGTAAGGGTCATGGCCAATCAAGGAGTTCAAGATCTTCATGCTCCTACACCGGCCTCAAGGGTGAGGGATTTCATAGGGATAAATCCTTCAAAATTTCATAGCTCAAAGGTTGAGGAAGACCCTCAAGAATTCATCGATGAAGTGTATAAAGTTTTGGATATCATAGGATAGGTTCGGAGGAGAAAGCAGAAATAGCGGCTAACCAACTCAAGGGCCTTGCTCAAATATAGTATAATCAATGGAAGATGGAGAGGGAAGATGATGAGCCCATCCCATGAGAGTAGTTCAAAGTTGCCTTCCTTGATTGCTTCTTCCCAATTGATCTAAGGAAAGCAAAGTTGACGGAGTTCATGAATCCAAGGCAAGGTTCTATCAGGGTGAGGGAATATTCCCTCAAGTTCAACAACCTCTCCAAGTTTGCTCCTTACATGGTTGCCGACCCTCAAGCAAGGATGCACAAGTTTGTGTTGGGTGTATCCTACTTGATCAATAAAGAGTGCCACACTGCCATGCTTATTAGGAATATAGATATATTGTGGCTTATAACATACGCCGAACATCTTGAGGGGTGAAACTTAGAAAGAGAGGGATAGGGAGTCTTAGAGGGCTCGACTCGATGGTGGATTCTAAGGTGCTAAAGGTGGTTGTTTCCAACAAAGCCACAAATCTCAAGGCCAAGGGACCTCCAATACCCAAGGCCAAAGGTCTGCAAATGATAGGGTTCCCAAGCCAAGAGCTCAAGGTGGAAATGGTGGAACGACTCATCCCAAGAGCCCAAAATATGGAAGGAATTATAGTGGCACATGTTGGAGTATATGGGTGCTTGCTTCAGTTGTGGAAAAATAGGTCATAAGATTATGGAATGTCCAAACAAATGTAAGGAAGGTCTTCCTCAAGGAAAAGTCCCCCATGGAGAATGAATGGCACAAGGTGGTACTCCTTGACACAACTGGTTCTATGCTTTTCAAGGGAGACAAGGGGTTAGTGAGACGCTTGATGTTATTACTGGTATTTATACTCTTCATGTATATGCTTTATTAGATCCGAGTACCACTCATTCTTTTATTACTCCATTTATTGCTAATCGACATCATGAATGTCCCAAATCACTATGTGAACCCTTTGAGTTGTCCACCCCTGTCAATGAGTCCATTCTCGCTAAAAGGGTCTATAGGGGTTGTCCAGTGTCTATATTGCATAGATTTTGGCATTATTCTTGGGATGGGTTGGTTACATGCATATCATGCTACTATTTATTCTAGGGCTCAGAAGGTTATCTTACAAATCCCTAATGAACCCTTCCTTGAATGGGAAGGTCGTGATTTGCTGGTCAAGGGTAGATTCATCTCTTATCTTAAGACTCAAAAGTTGATTTCAAAGGCGATATCTATCATCTTGTGTGGGTTCGAGATGTCAAGTCTAGGGTCCTTCCTATTGATTCGGTCCTAGTTGTCAGTGAGTTTTATGATGTCTTCGCCAATGGACTTCCCTATCCCTATCAAAAGGGAAATAGATTTTGGCATATACCTCCTCCCTAATACTCAACCCATTTCCATTCCTCCCTATCGAATGGCCTCAGCTGAGTTAAAGGAATTAAAGGAGCAATTAAAAGATTTGTTGGAAAAAAGGTTCATACGGCCTAGTATGTGACCTTGGGTGCACCAGAATTGTTTGTAAGAAAGAAGGATGGTTCACTTAGAATATGCATCAATTGCCAATAACTCAATAAGGTCACCATAAAGAACAAGTATCCATTGCCAAAAATCAATGACCTATTTAATCAATTGCAAGGGGCAAGTCACTTCTTAAAGATAGATCTTCAGTCCGAGTATCATCAATTTAGGGTAAGGGAGTGTGATATTCCTAAGATAGGTTTTCGAACAAGATATGTGCATTTTGAGTTCGTGGTGATATCTTTCAGCCTGACTAATGCTCCGACAATATTTATAGATCTCATGAATAGAGTCTTTAAACCATACCTTGATATATTTTATGGTGGTATTTACTGATGACATTTTTATTTACTCGTGGAATGAAGAGGAACATGCAAAACATTTAAGGGTGGTGCTGCAAACATTGAGGGACAAAAGGCTTTTTGCTAAATTTGGCAAAGGTAAGTTTTTGTTGAAGGAAGTTGCATTCTTGGGTCATTTAGTGTTGGGTGATAGAATTAAGGTGGATCCAAAAAAGAAGGAGGTAATAAGATGTGGGCCTAGACCCTTGACTCTTACGGACATTAGAGGCTTCTTGGGTTTGGCCAGCTACTACCGAAGGTTTGTGAATGGTTCTTCTCAATTGCTTCTTCTTTGACAAAATCAACCCAAAAGAAGACAAAATTTATATGGACCGATAAATGTGAAAGAATTTTCCAAACCTTGAAGGACAAGCTTATGTCTGCTCCTATTTTGGCTCTACCGAAAGGGTTGGAGGGATTCATGGTGTATTGTGATGCTTCAAGGATTAGATTGGGGTGTGTGTTGATGCAAAATTGCAAGGTCATAACCTATGCTTCTAGGAAACTAAAGGTACATGAGTGTAATTACCCCACCAATGATCTTGAGCTAGCAGCAGTGGTATTTTCCTTTAAGATATGGCATCACTATTTGTATGAGGTTTATGTAGATGTGTTCACGGATTATAAGAGTCTCCAATATGTGTTCACCCAAAGCAACTTAAATCTTAGGCAAAGAAGGTGGCTTGAGTTCCTTAAAGATTATGAAATGACTGTACACTACCATCAAGGCAAAGCTAATATTGTGGCTATTGACCTAAGTCGTATATCCATGGATAGTGTAGCTCAACTTGAGGATAGCAAGAAGGAATTGGCAAGAGAGGTACATTAGTTGGCTAGGTTGGAAGTTAGAGTGAATGAGGCTGAAAATGGTGGTGCGGAGGTGATAGATGGCTCCATGTCATCCTTGATTGAAGATGCTAAATTGAACCAAGACCTTGACCCCGCTTTGATGGATTTGAAGTCATTGGTGAAAGATGCAAAGTAGAGGTTTTCTCCCAAGGGAGAGATGGCGTTCTTAGGTACCAGGGTAGGTTGTACGTGCCCAATATTGATGACATGAGAGGTATGATCTTGAGAGAGGCCCATAACTCCTCTTACTCTATTCACCCTGGTTTTACCAAGATGTATAAATACTTGAGAGAAATGTATTGGTAGGGTGGCATGAATAGAGACATTACCAAATTTGTAGCTAGTTTCCATACTTGCCAACAAGTCAAGGCCCTACATCAAAAGCCAGGTGGTATGGCCCAAGACATAGAGATTCCTACTTGGAAGTGGAAAAAGATCAACATGGACTTTGTAATCGGGTTGCCAAAGACCAGAAGGCATATTGACTGCATTTGGGTTATTATTGATAGAATGACAAAGTCAGCTTGCTTCCTACTAGTTAAGGCAACCTATGGTGCCAAAGATTACGCTAAGTTATATATTTATAAAATGGTGAGATTACATGGGGTTCCATTAGCCATTATTTTGGATCGTAGAGCTAAGTTCATATTGCACTTTTAGAGGTCCTTCCAAAATGGTATTGGCTCTAAACTTAAGCTTAACACAACCTTTCACCCACAAATAGATGGCTAACCCAAGAGAACTATCCAAACTCTTAAGGATATGCTTAAGGCTTGAATCATGGAGTTTAAAGGTAGTTGGGATGAGCACCTCTTGCTTATTGAGTTTACTTATTACAATAGCTATCACTTTAGTATTGGGGTAGATCCTTTTGAACCTCTTTATGAGAGGCATTGTAGATCCCTGGTTGGTGGGTTGAAGTGGGAGAAATTGATTTTTTTGTTTGGATCTAGTTATGCAGCCTTTGGAGAAAGTGACGGTGATAATGGAGAGAATGAAGGCGGCTCAGAGTCGGCAAAAGTTCTATGCCAACACGAGAAGGAGAGACCTTGAGTTTAAAGTTGATAATTGGGTGTATTTGAAGGTTTCGCTAATGGAAGACATGGTTCACTTTGGCAAGAAGGGGAATTTAAGCCCTAGGCACTTAGGGCCTTACCAAATCTTGAGACGTGTTGGTAAAGTTGACTATGAATTAGAGTTGTTCATGGAAATGAATATGGTCCATCTAGTTTTTCATGTCTCCATATTGATAAAATGTATAAGGGACCCTAGTTCCATTGTGCCTATAGAAATGGTAAATGTTCAAAAGAATTTGTCTTATGAGGAAGTCCTAATAGAAATATTGGATAGGCAAGTCAAGCGGTTGAGAAACAAGGATGTACCTTCTGTCAATGTCCTTTAGAGGAACCAGTATGTTAAAAGTGCCATTTGGGAAGCCAAAGCCGATATAAATAAGCGATATCCCTATCTCTTCAACTTTAATAAAGCTTGAGGTACTACAATCTTTCCTATTTTAGAGCCTCCTTTCCTTGCACGCCATTCTCATGTTATTTATGCATAGTTATGTAATTCTTGAGGTTGCAATATAAGTGCTATTTGAGACAAGGTTTAAAGATTTTAATGGTGCATGCGTTGCACATATTTTGGTATATGGTGCATGTATTCCATTCCTTAGAGCTTTCCTTAGCACATTCGGGGATAAATGTTCTCAAGGGGGTGATATTGTATGACCCCACCTATGAAGAGTACGACATTCCTTAGAGCTTTCCTTAGCACATTCGGGGATAAATGTTCTCAAGGGGGTGATATTGTATGACCCCACCTATGAGGAGTACGAAGAATGCAAGAAAATAAACTTTGGAACTTTTTGGACTATCAGCTTCTACAAAAGGGTTTTACGAGTCGTAAATTATTGCATGGCATGTAAGTTGGTTCGTAGAACCTGGAGTGGACTTGGTGGAATTGGGAACTTTCAGGGATACGATCTATGACTCATCAGATGGCCCATAAAATCTTTTATGAGTCATAGATCATGTCATGGAATGTAAATTAGAGAAGGGTCTTTGAAAGTCTAAAAAATCTATTAGACGAAACCCCATCTACGTCCCATAAAATGGACTATGACCCATAAATGAGGTCTCGTAGTCCTGTCTGGCTAGATTTTAAAAGGGGTAGTTTAGTCATTTCACAATATTTTAAGCCTATGCTAGGTCATTTTGACCTACAAGGGGTCAGCGCTCTTAAACCTAATTCCTCTTATTCCACCTCATTCTACAAATACTCTAAGTCCTGAGCCCCTCCCAAGTTCTTTAAGGTCTTCAAAGGAGAGTGCAAGCTAGGGTTTTAGTTTCTTCACTTCCAAATAGGATTTTCTCTTCATTAAGTTGACAAAGTATGTGGGTTTTGATTGTGGAGACCTTTCCTCCACAAGCTCAACCATTCCTCTCCTCCTTTGTGGTTCTTCTCAAGTTATGGTAACACATGATGATTTTTATGAACTCATTCTTATGATGATAAAATGAAGTATTTTATGATGGCCATTTTCCAAGTTATGGTAATACATGATGATTCTTATGAACTAATTCTTATGCTGATAATATGAAGTGTTTTTTTGATGGTTATGCTAGCACATTATCATGTAATGTAATATCATAGGAAATTTATGATTTTTATGTGAGGGTTTGATGGTGCCCTAACCAAGTTTCCTCATGTTCATTGGTGGGTTATTTTGAATAATGGTTAAGGATTTTATTATACTCCTCTTAGGGTATTTACTTATAAATTGCATGATTTCAAGCTTGTATACATGTACCCACCATGATTTGATTTGAAGATGCATGCCATGTTTTTAAGTCATGAATGCCTTATGGCAAGATATGTATGATAAGTATGTTGAGACTAACAAGGGGGCTAATAAGTATGCTACGAGCTCATGAGCATGATATGAAGGATGAGAATTATGTAAAGCCTAACTTTGATCTTACAAGTTATGATTAATGAGCTACTCCAAGAATGATACTAAGATATTTTGAGACTATGCATGCAACAACTATGATTATGTTTCAAGTATTCCATGGGATTATAACCTAGAACCGAGAGATCTTGGTAGTCTCCCATGGTCCGATAACTATGTGCCACCATAGGTTTATGACATTAACTCCCTATGTGGGCTTGTACCTACCCAAAAGGCAATGTCGTAGGGTATGAATACTTGTTAAACCTACCAAAAAGGCTATGCCATAAGGTAAAGATAAAATGTGAAACCCACCAAAAAGGCTATGTCATAAGGTGGTGGCAACTTACGAAAAGGCCATGCCGTAAGGATGGTGTTAGGTCTACCTTGGCAGAGTAAACTGCTCTTTGTCCCATATGGAGTGAACATCAGGATTCCAAGTAGTAGCTTGCATCATCTTATATATCAGTTATATTCCCTTCCCACTATGTATATGATGTCATATGATTTGATGTTTTTCATGCATGTCCCTCTATGAAATTGCCTCTCATGACATATTGAACTTATATTCATTGTTTATGGTGACACATCTTGAATACTTATGATTTATGTTCTTTGATGCATTTACACCCTGCATAATTAGTATATTCCAAGTACTAACACATACTGTTTGCCTGAATGATCAAATCATGTAGGGACCAGAGCTCCTTACCATCCTCCTCCTCCCACATCTGGGCACAAGATTCCACTTACTTTCATGCCTTGTTTAGACTCATTTACTTTTGGATACTATCTTTCTTGAGAGGTGTTGTTGGATATTATGATGGTTATGTATAGTTGAGCTTGGCTCCTTATGCTTTGCATTATGAAGACATCCCTTATTCTCGTACTCCTTTTTTATATAAAATGCTTGATGATGGTGACGAGGTGGAAGTCCCAAGTTCCTAATAGCCCCCATGGCCTGAGTCATACTTACCCACCCCTTAGAAATTATTTGCTATGTGATTCATGCTCCACCTTTTCCCTACAACATCCCTATAGCATGAGTCCAAAGTCCCGTTTCCATCAGAAATGATGTGTTATATGTTTATTGCTCTTTTATGCTTTCATGAAACCATGGATGTATTTTGCATGTTTAAGAGGCTTGTTTGGGATCCTCTTCAAGTTCACATTCATCGTGTCGCATCTAGGCTTTTGGCTTGGGGCATGATAATATCTTTGGATGTTAATCTCCAGAACTGCCTGTCCAATATAGCTATAAGGTCTTCTTCAACGGATAAATCTGGATTCAACTCAATAGAGTCATAAGAAATCACACGTGACTCACCTAGAATGTACTAGCGGGAGCATAGAAATATGAAAATAGGATGAACATAAGTAAATCTCGGTGGTTAAGCCAACTCATAAGCTACCTCACCAATCTCCTCAAAATCTTAAAGGGGCTAATAAATTTGGCACTAAGCTTGTCCCTCTTTCCGAATCTTATCACACCCTTCATGGGTGAAACCTTTAGCCAAACACTGTCACCAACAGAGAACTCAAGAGGACTAACCCTCTTATCAACATAACTCTTCTGGCGACTATGGGCTATCAAAAGTCTACTTTGAATCAGTCCGATCTAGTCCATGGCATCCTAAACCTATTCAACACCCAAAACCTCAGCCAAGCCTAAATCAAACCATCCTATGGGTGATCTACATCTCCGGCCATACAATGCCTCAAATGGCGCCATCTAGATGCTGGAACAGTAACTATTGTTATATGCAAACTCTGCCAATGGTAAATGCTGGTCCTATCAGGCCCCAAAATCAATTACATAGCCCTAAGCATGTCATCTAACACCTAAATGGTGCGCACTAACTGACCATCAGTTTGAGGATGAAAAGCTGAATTTAAATCCACTCTAGTACCATAACTACGCTATAAAGCCTACCAAAAATGAGGAATTAATACAGACCCTCTGTCTAATACTATAGACACTGGCATACCATGCAATATGAGAATATCCTAAATATATATTCTAGCCAACTGCTCTACAAATTCACCAGTATGAAGTGTGCCGACTTGGTCAATCAATCAACTACCATCTAAATTGAATTAAATTTTCCCAAGGCCATGGGAAAACCTGTGACAAAGTCTATAGTCACTCTCTCCCACTTCCACTGGGGGATAAGAATCCTTTGCATCAATCCACCGGCCATTTGATCCTCACACTTCATTGTTGGTAATTCAAACACGGTGACAAACTCAGCTGTGTCTCTCCTAATGCCAAACAACCAACAATGTTGCTTAAGATCATGATATATCTTATCCATACTCGAATATCTAGACAATGGGCCTCCTCTAATATCAATTTCACCTAATTCCCAACTTTAGGCACAGAAATTCTACCATCAACCCCAGAACACCATCAGAATCAATAGAAGCCACTTGGCTTCACCTCTCAACATTTTATCATGAATCATGCATAATATAGGGTCCTCAAACTGGCGAGCACATATCTGCTCAAGCAAAGATCCCCTAGCCACAAAAATGCCAAAATACCCTAAGGATGAGAAATGTCCAAATAGACCATCTGCCTAGATAATGACTGAATCTCTAGAGCTAAGGGCCTCTTCTCAGCCTTTAAGAATGCCAAACTCCCCATGCTAGTAGCCTTTCAGCTCAAACCATCTGCCACTATATTTGCCTTCCCCGATTGATAGAAAATAGAGATATCATGGTTGCTAAGCAACTCCAATCACCTACGCTGCCTCATGTTTAGATTAGGATGAGTAGAGATGTATTTGAAACTCCAGTGAATAGTAAAGATCTCACAATGCACCACATAAAGATAATATAGCCGTAATTACAACACAAATACAACTGTAGCCAGCTCCAAGTCATGTATAGGTTAGTTCTTCTCATGCATCTTTAGTTATATAGAAGTATAGGCTATTGCTCTCCCCATTTGCACCAATACACCACCTAAACCCACGTTTGAAGCATCAAAATATATCATAAATGGAACTCTCTCCTCCGGTAAAGCAAGAATAGGTGCTGAAGTCAAAAAATCATTGAGCTTTTGGAAGCTCAACTCACAATCATACGACCACTGGAATGCTACAACCTTTTGAGTCAATCTAGTTAATGGGGATATTGTAGATGGGAGACCTTGAATAGAATGCCAATAATAACCTGCTATACCAAGGAAACTTTGAATCTCAATCATTGAATTAGGCATAGCCCACTCATGAATAGCTGCTACCTTAGTTGGATCGACCATAGTACCCTCTTTTGACACAATATGGCCAAATAATGCAATAGACTCAAGCTAAAACTCGCACTTTGAGAACTTACCATACAACTTCTCTTTCCTCAATTTCTGAAGTACAATCCTGAAGTGCTGAACATGATCTGCCTCACTCCTAGAATAAACCAAAATATCATCTATGAACATAATCATAAAGATGTCTAAATAGGGATTGAACACTTGGTTTATCAACTCCATAAAAGCAATCAGGAAATTAGTCATCTTGAAGGATATTACTACGAACTCATAATGCCTATAATGGGTCTTGAAAGTTGTCTTTGGGATATCAGACTCTTGAACTCTCACCTAATGGTACAGACCTTAATTCAATCTTGTAGAATACTAAGGCACCTTGTAACTAGTTTAAAAGATCATCAATGTGAGGAAAGTGATACTAGTTGTAAGACTCTACTTTTAGTGGGTAGGAGAGATACAAGAAATAAGCTTGGAAAATTAAAACTATTGATGTTTATGAAGGGTTTTACAACTTGTAAGATGGATTATGACTCATAAAGTGGGTTCATAAATCCTGGCAGACTTGATGAAATTTGGGATCTTTCTGAAGTTCAATATATAACTTATTAGAAGATCCATAAAGTCCTTTATGAGTCATAGATGATCTCATAGAATAGCAATGAGGTTAATAATGGAGTCTCTGATGTTTGGAGAAAGGCCATTAGATGAAACCCCTTTATGACCCATAGAATGTTCTAGGACTCGTAGACATGTCCAGCCAGAATTTTAATATGGGTAAATTTGATCTTTCCTCTTTTACTAAGTCTAAGCTATATCATTTTGACCCCATCTATGTCCCTTATCAGCTTATACAATCCTAATTCATCTTATTCCTCCTTATTGCAAGCTAGGGTTTCGAATCCTCCATCTCTAAATCAGATTTTCACCACCATTATTACTCTAAGGTATGTAGGTTTGATTGTGGGAACCTTCCTTCCCATAATTCCAACCAATATTCTTCTCAAATCACATGGATTTATGGATTATTTTATGGGTATTTATGGACTCTTGGTTGTAGTGATATCATTATACTTTATACATATGGTTTCTATTTGGGTTCTTCAAGTAACAATTCTATTATGCTAAAAATATTGTTGGGGTTTGATATTGCGATAAATTTTATGATGTTAAAGTCATGTAATCTATGATGCTATGAAAAACTATGAACTTATGGGTTTTAGTTGGTTTTCATGATACCCAAAACAAGGATTTTACTATAATAATGGTGGGTTGATTTGAATAACTTTAAATGAATTGATTTTACTTCTTTTTTGTTTCATACTCTTGAATGGGATGATTTTAAGTACATGTCTATAAAACCACCATGTCTGACTAAATCTACATGATATGAATTATCATGTTTATGAAAGATTATTGCATAAATTTCAAGACAAGCATATTATGATAAATTATGGGCTCCCAAGAATGTATTGAACTCATGAAAGGTTCCTATGATTTTCAAGTAAACTATTGAGCTCTTAAGCTATATATCCTACCCTCTTCAGAGAAAATCATGTCTACACGAAGGGGTCATGCATGATAACTATTTTACCCTCATATACTATACTATCTAATGCTCACCAGAAGGGATCATCTATTTTATAATCTTTACCTTCATGTGTAATTTAATGCCTACTAGAAAGGGTCATGGCTATGCTATGTTTTTACCCTCTAGTGTAAGGTACATACCACGTGTAGGGTTCATGTATTTGAATGAGCTACTCATTCCATGTTATCATATTCTATAAGTTATGAAAGTTATATTATTTTAAGTATTCTGTGGGACTACATCTTGTGCTGAAAGAGACATAAGGTTGGGGCTCAACTCAAGGGGGTCTTATATAAAGTCTTGGTCTCTTAACTATGTGCTACCATAAGTTTATATTATTTCCCTAGATAGGGTTTTACTAGCGAATCCAACTAGGTCATGTTACGCACTATGTGGGGTTATGCTTGGTTTACCTTAGCAAGTAGACACTCTTTTATTTGGTGTGGAGTGAACATCAGGATTCCAAGTAATAGCTCGCTTGGTATTATATGTCGGTTAGGGTCTCTTCCCACATATGTATGATATATTTTGCAAGTTTTACTATCTTTATGCATGTTTGAACTTAATCATTGATTATACATGTCATATTGAGCTTATGTCCATTGATTATTATTATTCATCTTGATTATGATGGCTTATGATCCTTGTTGCTTTGCACCCCACATATTAAGGACATTCCAAGTACTAAGGCATACTTTTCCCTACATAATCTATCCATATGGGGACTGGAGCTCTTATTTACCCTCTTTCTCAACGTGGCTAGCCGATACCTATTGAAGCCTATTATTGGTAAGTTCTCCATTTAAGGGACAACATCCATTTACTTTCATGCTTTTTTTAAGACTTATCTATGTTAGACTTTTTATCTTTTGAGGGTGAGCTCTGGAGATGTCTTGGCCCCTATTCCACTCATATAAGAGGTGTTTTTAAATATGGAAGTTCATGTACGGAACTTGACTCCTTTTATCTTTATGAAATTGTGAAGACTTCCCTTAGTCCTTTTTCCCTTCTATGCTTGTTGTATGTTCATGGATGTGATGGAAATCCCAAGTCCGTGTATGCCCCTATAGCGTGAGTCATACTTACTTGTCCTTAGACTTATTTTCTATGTGGTTGATACAAATCCTCTTCCCTATATTATCCCTATAGCATGAGTCCAAATTCCATCTTCCCTTAGATATTATGTGTATGTGTTCAGTTCTCTTTTATGTTTTCGGTAAAGCAAATGATGTGCTATACATGCTTAAGAGGCTTGTTTGGGGACCCCCTCAAGTTACCATTCGTTGTGTCACATCTACACCCTAGGCTCTGGTCATGACAAGCTTGGTATTAGAGCACTAGGTCTATAAATTATCCTCTGAAACCCAACATACTGCATCAAGCAGAGTCTTTTTTGATGGTTCTGAAGTACGTCCAACGATGAATAGGAGGCTATGAGGCATTTTTGGTAATGGTTCTCTTCTTTATTTTCATCAGCACGACTCTTTTACTATTGTATTTATTTTACATACTTGATTTTTAATATATATTATTTGAGTTAAAAATCTATCAAAAATTGGTTCACTTCTTCATAATCTATGTCATGTCTTATATTTAAAATAAGATTTTCTTCCCTAAAGGGTAAGCTTTTGCTCTTGTAGATCATTCTACAACCAAGAAGAAAGGCTCAAAGAACTCCCATACTCGAGGAGGGCCCGGCCCATCCAGCTCCTCATGCTCCCCAAGCAGAAGGGGTTATGCATGTCGAATACCAAAACTTCATCTCCATGTTGGTACAAGCCATGCCAACCAATTAAACCAAGGAGCTCAAGCTCTTATGCACCGGCCCTAGATTCAAGAGTTAGGGATTTAAAAAGGATGAACCTTTCAGAGTTCTATGGCTCAAAAACAAAGGAGGAACCCCAATAATTCATAGATGAGATATATATAAAGTACTTGCTATTATGTGGATAAGTTCAAAGGATAAGGTGGAACTTGCGGTGTATCAACTCAAGGGTGTTTCACAAGTTTTCTTTACTCAATGAAAACTTGAGAGGGAGAATGATGATCCCATCCCATGGGAGAAGTTTAAAGCCGCCTTCCTCAATCGATTTTTCCTTATTGAATTGAGAGAGGCAAGGATGATAGAGTTCATGAATCTCAAGCAAGGCTCCATGAGTGTGAGGGAGTATTCCCTCAAGTTCAACAAGCTCTCCTAATATGCTCCTCACTTGGTTACCAAATCTAGGAAAAGGATGACAAGTTTGTGTCGGGGGTATCCGACTTGGTGAATGAAGAATGTTGTACCACTATTCATGTAGGTGATATGAACTTGTCTTGGCTCATGAATTATTCCGAGTAACATGTTGGGGAGAAACTTAGGAAGAGAAAGAATGGGGATTCCAAGAGGGCTCGGTATGATGGTGGTTTTTGAGGTGCTAAGGGTGGTCATTTCCAATAAGGTCACAAATTCCAAGGCCAAGGATCATTCAATTCTCAAAAAATAAGGTTTGCTAATGATTGGCTGCCTAACCCTAAGGTTGAAGTTGGCAATGGCGGGATGACTCTTCCAAGGTGCCCAAAATATAGGAGAAATCATAGTGGCAAATGCTTGAGGGATTCAAATGCTTGCTATGGGTGTGGAAAAGTAGGCCACAAGCTTATTGATTGTCCCTATGCTCGAAACAAGGGTAAGGTAGTCATCCTAAAGGACATAGTGCTCCTTTGGATCTAAGGGCAAAGGGAGGCCAATAAGGGGGTACTCCATGACATAATTGTTATCCCTATGCTAAAATCAAAGGTAAAAATGGTCGTCCTCAAGGACAAGGCGCTCATGTCGATCAAAGGGCACAAAGAAGCCAACAAGGGAGTGCTCCACATCATAATCGATTTTATGCTCTTCAAGGAAGACAAGGAGTGGATGAGATACCCGATGTTATTACTAATATTTTAAAGGTTTATGATTATGATGTGTATGCTTTATTAGATCCGGGTGCTACTCTTTCTTTGATTACTCCTTTTGTTGTAAACAAGCTTTATGTGTGTCCCAACTTGTAGTGTGAAACCTTTGAGGTGTCGACCCTTGTTGGTAAGTCCATTATTGCTAGAAGGATCTATAGGGGTTGTCTCCTGTCTATATTGCATAAAGTGTTGCCATGCAATTTTGTTAAACTTGAAATGGTGGATTTTGATGTCATTTTTGGGATAAATTTGTTGCATGTATCATGCTTTCGTTGATTGTAGAGCTTGTAGGGTTAAGTTCTAATTTCTTAATAAGCTCGTCTTTGAGAGGGTAGGTCATAATTCGGCGATCGGGGGTAGGTTTATTTCTTGTCTTAAGGCCTGGAAATTAATTTCTAAGGGTTGCATTACAATCTTATAAGGGTTTAGGATATTGAATCTAAAGCCCCTCCTATCGAGTCGATTCCGATTGTTAATAAGTTTCTTGATGTCTTTCCTGATGAACTTCCTAGTGTCTCTCCCAAAAGGGAGATAGTTTCGGTATAGATCTCCTCCCCGATACTCAACCCATTTCTATCCCTCCTTACCATATGGCTCTGGTGGAATTAAAAGAGTTAAAGGACCAATTGAAGGATTTGTTGGAGAAGGGTTTTATAAGGCTTAGCAGGTCATCTTGGGGTGCACCGGTGTTGTTTGTAAGAAAGAAAGATGGCTCATTTAGAATGTGCATCAACTACCGGCAACTCAATAAGGTCACAATAAAGAACAAGTATCCCTTGGCAAGGATAGATGACCTATTTGATCAACTACAAGGGGCTAGTCATTTTTGTAAGATTGATCTTTGGTCCGGGTACCACTAAATGAGGTAAGGGAGTGTGATATTCCAAAAATAGCTTTTCGAGCTATATATGGGCATTTTGAATTTATAGTGATATCATTTGGTTTAACAAATACGCTGGCAATATATATAGATCTCATGAATGGGGTCTTTAAACCCTACCTTGAAATATTCATGGTGGTCTTCATAGATGACATATTGATTTACTCTTAGAGTGAAGAAGAGCATTTGAAGCATTTAAGAGTAGTGTTGCAAACATTGAGGGATGAGAATTTGTTTTCTAAATTTGATAAATGTAAACTTTGATTCAAGGAAGTTTAAATCCTAGGCCATGTGGTGTCCGGTGATGGAATTAAAGTGGACCCTAAGAAGATGAATGTGATAAGGAATTGGCCTAGGCCCTTGACTCCAACTGATATTAGGAGTTTCTTGGGCTTAGTAGGGTATTACCGGAGGTTTGTGAATGGTTTCTCCTCAACTGCTTCCCCTTTGACAAGATTGACTCAAAAGAAAGCAAAATTTGTTTGGATCGATGAATGTGAGAAGGGTTTCCAAACCTTGAAAGACAAACTTACATTCGCTCCTAATTTGGCTATAGTGGAAGGGTTATAAGGGTTTGTTGTTTATTATGATGCTTCAAGGGTTTGTTTGGGGTGTATGTTGATGCAAAATGGCAAACTCATAGCATATACTTCTCAAAAGTTGAAGGTGCATGAGTGTAATTATCCTACCCATGATCTCTATTAGCGGCCATGGTATTTTCTTTGAAAATATAGTGTCATTATTTGTATGGGGATCATGTAGACGTATTCATCGACCACAAGAGTCTCCAATATGTATTCACACAAAGGGATCTTAATTTGAGACAAAAAAGGTGGTTATAACTCCTTAAGGATTATGAAATTAGTGTGCACTATCATCCCAACAAAGCTAATGTTGTGGCTAATGCTATAAGTAGAGTGTCCATGGAAAGTGTAGCTCATATTGATAGTGGCAATAAGGAAGTGGCTAGAGAAGTTCACCGGTTAACTAGGTTGGGAGTTAGGGTGAATGAAGTTAAAAATTGAGATGTGGTGGTTATTGATGGTTCCAAATCCTCTTTGGTTGAACAGGTCAAGTCCAAGCAAGACCTTGACCCCACATCACTAGAATTGAAATCTTTGGTGAAGGATGGTAAAGTAGAGATTTTCTCCCAATAGAGAGATGGCAACCTTAGATACCAAAGTAGGTTGTGCATGCCAAATGTTGATGGGATAAGGGATTTGATCATGCAAGAGGCATATAATGCATCCTACTCTATTCATCCTGATTCCACAAAGATATATAAAGACCCGAGAGAGGTGTATTCGTGGGGTTCTATGAAAAAAGATATTGCTAAGTTTATAGCCCGTTGTCACAATTGCCAACAAGTCAAAACCAAACATCAAAGGCCCGATGGCCTAGCCCAAGACATAGAAATTACTACTTGGAAGTAGGAAAGAGATCAATATAGATTTTGTGTATTAAGTTGCCAAAAACTAAGAAGCACTTTGATTCTATTTGAGTTATTGTAGATAAAAAAACAAAATCAGCACACTTCCTACCAGTAAAAATAACTTATGGCGCCAAAGATTATGCCAAGATATATATATATACTCATGAGTTAGTCAAATTTCATGGGTACCATTGTCTATTATTTTGGATCATCGTGCTCAATTCACTTCTCAGTTTTAGAGATCCTTTCAAAAGGGTCTCGGTACCAAAGTTAAGCGTAGCACAGTGTTTCATCGTCAAACAGATGGCCAAGCCAAAAGGACAATTCAAAATCTTTAGGATATGCTTAGTGCTTGGGTATTAGAGTTCAAAGGTAGTTAGGAGGAATATATTCCACTCATTGAGTTTGCTTGCAGTAATAGCTATCACTCTAGCAGTGGAATGGCTCCATTTGAAGCCATATATGGTAGGCAATGTAGGTCCCCGATTGGGTGGTTTGATGTGGGAGAAAATTCTTTAGTAGGACCAAATTTTATCATGGAGGCTTTGGAAAAAGTGAGGTTGATAAGGAAGAAATTGAAGATGACTCAAAGTAGGCAAAAGTCATACTCTGACACAAGGAGGAGAGATCTTGAGTTTGGCATTGGTGATTGGGTATATTTAAAGGTCTCACCCATGAAGGGTGTGGTCCGGTGTTGTAAGAAGGGAAAGTTGAGCCCAAGATAAGTAGGACCTTATAGTATTATGAAGAGAATTAGTAAGGTTTTCTATGAATTAGAGTTGCCCCCCGAGATGAGTATGGTTCATCTAGTATTCCATGTGTCTATGTTGAGAAAGTGTGTAGGTGACCCAAGTTCTATAGTACCCTTTGATGATGTAGCATATAACTTGACTTATGAGGAAGTCCAGGTGGAAATACTTGATAGACAAGTGAAGAGATTAAGAAACAAAGATGTGGCATCCGTCAAAGTCCTTTGGAGGAACCAACAAAAGTGCCACATGGGAAGCCAAAGCCGATATGAAGAAGTGATATCCCTATCTTTTCCATTTTGATCAAGTTTGAGGTGATACAATTTTCCCATCTTAGAATTTTCTCTCCTTGCATGCCATTTTAATAATGTTTATGCATGTTCATGTGAATTTGAAGTTGCATTATAAGTGCTATTTCAAACATGGTTTAAAGATTTTAGATGGTGCATGTGTTGCATTTTATATGTGGTGCATTAGTATATGGTGCATAAATCCATTCATTAGAGCTTGCCTTAGCACATTTGGGGATGCATGTTCCCAAGGGGAAAATAACATAAGACCCTACTTATAGGGGGGGGTTAGGAGAGATGCAAGAAATAAGCTTGAAAATTTGAAACTATTGATGTTTATGAAGGGTCTTACGATATGTAAGATGGATTGCAACCTGTAAAGTAGGTTCATAGAGCTTCGCAGACAAGATGAAATTTGGGATCTTTCTGAAATTTAATCAATGACTTATTAGATGACCTGTAAAGTCCTTTATGAGTCATAGACGGTCTCATAGAATGGTAATCAATGAAAAAGGGAGTCTCTGAAGTTTGGAAAAAGGCCATCAGACGAAACCCATTTACGTCCCGTAAAATGTTCTACCGCCCGTAGACGGGGTCTCGTAGACTTGTCCGGCCAGAATTTTAATAGGGGTAAATTTGACCTTTACTCTTTTTCTAAGTCCAAACTACGTCATTTTGACCCCATATATGTCCCTTATCAGCTTATACAACCCTAATTCATCTCATTCCTCATTCCAAAAACACTCTAAATCTCAAAACTCTCTCAAGCTCTTCAAGGCTTTCAAGTAAAGTGTGCAAGCTAGTATTTCAAATCCTGTAGTCCTAAATCAAGTTTTCACCACCATTATTAAACCAAAGTATGTTGGTTTGATTGTGGGAACCTTCCTTCCCACAAGTCCAACCAATCTTCTTCTAGAATTACATATATTTATGAATTATTTTATGGGTATTTATGGACTCTTGCTTTTGGTGATATCATTATGCATTATACGAATAGTTTCGATTTGGGTACTTCAAGTAATGATTATATTATGCCAAAAATATTGTTGGGGTTTGATATTTTGATGGATTTTATGATGTTAAATTCATGTAATCTATAATCCTATAAAAAACTATGAAGGAACTTATGGGTTTTAGTTGGTTATCATGATACCCAAAACAAGGGTTTTACAATAATAATGGTGGGTTGATTTTATTAACATTAAATGAATTGATTTTACTTCTCCTTTGTTTCATACTCTTGAATGACATGATTTTAAGTACATGTGCATAAACCCAACATGTTTGTCTAAACCTATATGACAAGTATTCTATATGTTGATGAAAGATTATTGCATGAATTTCAAGACAAGCATATTATGACAAATTATGGTCTCCCAAGCATTTATTGAACTAATGAAAAGTTCCTATGATTTTCAAGTAAAATATTTAGCCCTTATGCTATATATCCTACCCTGTTATGAGTAAATGATGTCTACATGATGGGGTCACGCATGATAACTACCCTCATGTACTATACTATCTAATGCTCACTAGAAGGGGTCATATATGTTACAATCTCTACGCTCATGTGTAATTGCCTATTAGAAGGGGTTATGTCTATGCTATGCTTTTATCCTCTAGTACAAGGTATATACTGTCACGACCCAACCTATGAACCGTGATTGGTACCCAATTGGGGCACCCAGACGGCGCTACTAAACCAAAATCAACTTATGGACACTATTTATTTACAGAAATTTTGGCAAAGTTTCCTCTGTTTTATTAGCTAGCCACCTGAAACAGAAGATATCCAGTGAACCAACCAAAAGCACAATAGAAATAAATGAAAATATGCGGGCTGACAAGGTCACCTCTGCGGTCCTGCCGCCTAACAAAATATAGCATGCTATCATAATATTCAGACTGGCAGACATAACTTCCAAATTCAATATACAGACATGATGTACAAATGACTAACATAGCCCATACTCACAGTAGTCCATAGACATCTATACAGACATACTGGCAGACAAGACGGGACAGGGCCCCGTCGTACCCAAAATGAAAATAGTACAGAATGACCAATAGTAATACCAAAAGTGGCTCAGAAGGAAAAGAGCTCTTCGGAATGCAAACTGGGATCCTAAAGTGGTGGCTTGCTACTCTGTGTGTCAGTACCTGCGGGCATGAAACGCAGCCCCCAAAGAAATGGGGATCAGTACGAAAGATGTATTGAATATGTAAAGCAAGAAGTACAACTGTAAATAAAGAGATAATCCGACCAGAAGCATAAAGGCCCAACTTATACTTAAATGCCAAAGGAATATTTCTTTTCACTTTCAAAATACCAAATGAATGCATATCGGATGGGAAAGATGGCGACCCTCAAGCTCATGCCATCTCAATGCCTCATACCAGAATGTTCAAATCTCTGAAGTCTCCAACACAAATTCCAATTGTACCTGAAATGAGCCGAGGCGAATTGAGGCCCAGTGCTCAAGTCATAGTATCGGTGAGCCGAGGTGAACTGAGGCCCAGTACCCACGTCATAGTATAGGTGAGC
>DF359714.1:1309-14374 GCA_000787875.1 Solanum virginianum
AATGATGGTTCAAAACTCAAATTCCTTCTAGCCATCTTAATTCTTGACATTCATTTCTTCTTATTTACGATCATGTCCTGTCTGATCATGTCTTGTCTAATCACATCTCCCATAATACTTCTTCAATATGCACACTATAGCTAATCTCTCACAGTTCTGCATCTCCACTTTCCATGTCAGAACCATCGATCTTAGTGTCATCTCCCTCGTCTTGTCCACCACTAAGGTTATCAAATGATGCAATGCAATATCAAATAGTAGTGATGCATGTCTGTCCTAGTGATATACACCCGCTGCCTCGCAGACCAGGACCCATAGGGGCCACACATGGACCATGTATATGTCGCAACATACGACCCGACCCAGCGAATCATCATATCTGTCGCGACGTGCAACCTGACCCAGTGAATTATCATATCTGTCGCAGCTTGCGACCCGACCCATCAAATTATCATATCTGTCGCGGTGTGTGACCCGACCCAGCGAATTATCATATCTGTCGCAGCGTGCGACCCGACCCAGCGAATCAGTATCCCTTTTCCTTTTTTCTTAGATCATCGAGCAAACACATAATAGATGCACCATAATCATGTTTATAGAATGAAATATGCAAGATGCTCATGCGAATCATGTATCTTAAAATAGAATTCTCATCACATAAAAATAAGTATCACTTTGATATCAATAACAAATAATCACTATTTTCACATATAATAAATCTCCATCATTAATTAACAAATCAAATATCACCATAGGATAACTACCCAATTCAAAATATTTCAATCAAAGCCTACATAAATTTATCTCTATCCCAAAACACTCAATTGTATACACATTGGAGGAATATTTCAACCAAAGCCTATATAAATTCATCTCTACCCCAAAACACTCAATTGTATACACATTGGAGGAATATTTCAACCAAAGCCTATATAAATTCATCTCTACCCCAAAACACTCAATTGTACACACATTGGAGCATACAAGGTTCAACATATTTAACAAAAGGTTAGAAATCCACTTGCCTTAGTCGAGTCACAGTCAATCAAACACTTGAGTCTTTCCCTTTCGAATGGAATCCCAAAGCACCACGATCTAGCCAAATAATAATCACAATAAGATTTCAAAACTCAGAACATCTACATTACTATATGTCTAGCCTAGGCATTAAAATATTTATTCAATTCTTTCATTAATTCTTAACTTCCCGCTTAGGGATAAGTCTTAATTTCTTCAAAATAATATAATTCTAGATAGTATTTATATAATACAATATACCTAGTACTCAATTACCTATACTAACATATCAAAAACCCTAAATTATAAGATAATAGTATTGATGTCTACCAAGGTCATGAATCTATTTTAATAAATATACTATAAGTAGAAAAAGGTTATCTAAACCTACTATAAGTAGGATAAGTAATAAATATATAACTTATCACTTTTTACCCACTAATTAATTCAATTATGTAAATTTACTTCTCAATTAAATAATGAAAATTATTAAATAGTTCAAAAAGTCCCTTTAAAATTCACAAGATAATTATTTTATAATACACGCAACTCCATATCTCAAAATGACTTAACGGGTCGTTATAGAGTATGTTAAGTGTGTGTAAACATTATGGGCTGTCCAGTTTTGCAGATTTTAGTACTAATGTGAAAATGAGCGTTTTAGCGCTTTATGGTTTCGCTTGACACTAGAACGTTACAATTGAACTTTTGAAGTTTGTAAAGATGGTTGAACATGTTGAATAGGTATATAGTGGTATGGTATGCTGGCCCTGTTTTGCAGCTTTAATGAGGAAAAGAATTTCGTTAGCGCATTAGTGAAATTTGGGTTGAAATTGCCTCTTTGTTGTGTTGTTTATTGTTGTGGTTGATGTAGTTGATGAAATGGAACCATGATGGATCCTGGGATGGCCTAAATTAAGGGGTTATGCTACCGAAATTTCCGTAGAATTTTTAGAATAAAAGTTTAGGAGTTGAAGCCCGTAGTTGAAGGAAACTAATTGTGTTATCGTTGTAAAAATTGTAGACGTGAAACGTCCGGGAAAATAAAGTTGGATTAAGTTATGTTGGAGCTAAGTTGGCATCGGAAAATAGGTATGTAAAGCATCTTAAGACTTCGGCATGATATTTTAAGTATAAGCTTAAAAAAGGTGTGGTTGTTAATTTGTGATTGAAAATAGGTATGTAAAGCATCTTAAGACTTCGGCATGATATTTTAAGTATAAGCTTCAAACTGACTTTAATTTTGAAACTTAGCTATGAACCAATTCTCAAATTGTCCTTGGTAATCTATAGAACCTATGTTGGATTGTATTCCTATATTCTTGGTATTCACAAATTTGGGCATGTTTACAATAGTATACTTTCTAAACATGCTACAAGCCTAAGTATGACACTGGTTAGTTGTTAGCCATTATTATGATTTGTTCACTAAATCCTAACTTCCCTTTTTGTACCCTCAAAGTCTCAAATGACAAGAACATGACACATTTGATAACTTTGAAAGAATTTTGTATAGATACTATCTTAATCCCATACAAGAATATGTCACCACTTTGAGATTTCAAAAATGATTTTTGTATACATGCTCCTCCTATTCTATTCGTGCTCCAATAACTTCGTTCACCGGTTCCCGGGCCGATTATGGTCGTGCGTAATATGATATATATATATATATTTCCGAAGTTGGTTGGATACGGCGGGGTCGGCTCGGCCCAAGGGTCGGCTTCGCTTAGCAGTGTACGGTGTGATTGGGCCTTTGGTTTGGTGGCTCTAAGCCACATTTATCCTAGGGTCTGTGAGTACTGGGACGCCGGCTCACACATCCTACATTTGTGATCACGTTGGAGACTTTTGGGATTAAACTATCTGGTGTGATGCTGTGGTATGGCGCGAGATTGGAGGACGCCATCATCTTTCCGGTCCGTTAAGCTTTTGTAAACTATTTTGATAAGATACAGAAATGTTCCTTCGACATTTTAAAAATAAGCTAAAGCTGTTATTTGATATTTGCACAGAAATTGACTCTTATGCCTATGTTCAGTTTGCTATTCTTTATATGTTTATGTACTTCCTGCTTTACATACTCGGTACGTCCTTCGTACTGACCCCCTTCCTTCAGGGGCTGCGTTTCATGCCCGCAGGTTCAGACACACAGGATAGCAGACCACCCGCTTAGGATCTCAGTCTGCTGTTGAGGAGCTCCCTTGCTTCGGAGCTATATTTGGTATACTCACTTTGTACTACTACTTTTATTTTGGGTATGACGGGGGCCCTGTCCCGTCTTATGATTCCGTTTGTCTGTATTAGAGGTCTGTGGACGGTCTGTGAGTATGAGTCCTATTAGATAGTCTGTATATCATGTGTATATGTCATGTATGTGTGACTTAGCCACCTGTTTGGATATTCTGTACATATGTTGTGTTTACTGGGCAGTTTAACCACAACGGTGACCTTGTCGGCCCGCGTATATATATATATATATATATATGTCTTTATATATCTAGTTGGTTCCATGGACATTTTCTCTTCCAGGTGGCTAATCAATAAAACAGAGAAAACTCTGCCAAAAGTTTCCTAAATGAATAGCAACTTAGAACCGGAGTCTACGTTGATTATGTGGCTCGGGAGCCCCAAACGGGTGCCAGTCACGGCCCATAGGTTGGGTCGTGACATAAGCTACTCTTGCTTATGTTATTTCTTTATGGTGAACTCTTGATACTATGAGGGTGAGCCCGAAAAGTGTCTTGGCCCCCGCCCGTTTTATGTTTAGAGGTGTTGTTGGCAAGTGATGTAATTATGTTTGAGCTTTGACTCTTCTATGATTTATGCCATGAAAGACTTTCCTTAGTCCCTCTATCCTTATTTATACTCTCTTGATGTTGTTTACTTTGCTTCCGCGACCAAGGATGCGTGGTTGATATGCTAAGATGAATGTTTCGGTCCCCCTTATTTATACTCTCTTGATGTTGTTTACTTTGCTTCCGCGACCAAGGATGCGTGGTTGATATGCTAAGAGGAATGTTTCGGTCCCTTCGGATTCCCATTCACCGTGTCACTCCTAGGCCCTAGGCTTGGGTCATGACAAATTCGCTCATTATAGCCCGTGTATCCACCACCATGAATTGTGTATACCTGAAAAGCTTTATAAATTTGAGGGAGCATTCTCTCATGCTCATATGCCCTTGCTTCAAATTTATAAACTCTTGCACCTTTGCTTCCCTTAGCTTAATCGGGAAGAACCTATCCAAGAATACTTCTTTAAAATCTTCCCACTCAACTTGGCTCCCCTCTTCACCCCTTTCATCGATCCATTGATCATAGCAAACTTTTGCCACAACTTTGAGTTAGTAGGCCACTAGCTCAATCTTTTCCTGTGACGACACTCCCATGACAACCATGATCCTATATGCCTTGTGGTGGAGTAAGAGGAAGAGGTAGTAACAATAGCGGAGGAGAAGATGATGGTGATGACAACGACAATCAAAGAAATAGTAATCGTTTTGCAACACAGGCAGAGGGAGAAGATGGGACCTCTATATAAATAATAAAACTTAAGAATTTTAAAATTAGCGTCATTAAAAGAATCCTTTAAGTTGTCACCTTTACTCAATATGTATCACTTTTTGTTAGTATCTAATATTTTGACATGGAAATTTAGGGGGGAAAGGTCTTATAAACCCCTCGACTTTGCTATTTAGAGTAAATATACCCCTCGTTATAAAAATGATTTATATATATTCCTACTATTACAGAACTGACTTACATAAACCGTTTTCCTATAACGGAAGCAAAACATTCAATTTTTAATTTATTTTAAAATATATTGTGTAGGGCTATATTTGATCTTTCTCACATGTACTTTTTTGGCTTCTTCGATTCAATTTGATTTTATTATTATGATGGTTTAATTTATTCTTGTGCCATTTTTTTAAACAAAATTTATTATATGTGTCATTTATTTTGTAGTTATAAAAAAATAAATTACAATATATTTGGAAAGTGATTAGTTTTAAATTTTGTTTCACTCATTCACATTTTTTCTTATTTCTCATATTTTTACACCAAAGAATGAAAGAAAAATAAATAAAAGGAGAATAAGAAATTAAAATAATGATAATCAAAGAAGTAAAAATAAATCATATGTAAAATGATCATATATACATTACATGACTTTTTTTAAATTATAAATAAAAAGATAAATTTAAAATTAACTCTTTTGACTTTTATTAAATAAAAAGATATATGTGAGTCATTTTTATAACGATAAAGATATATATTACTTATTAGTCACTTTCCCTAAATTGAGTGACTATTAAACTATTGTTTTGGTCTGAAAATGATAGCGAGCATTCCCTCTGTCTCATTTTAGTTATTATGTTGTACTTTTCAAAAGTTAATGTGATTAATTTTAAAGTTAAATTAGAATAAATTAATTTGATATGTTAAAATTAAAACTTAGATATTCAAAAACTATAAAGAAGTTTATGTATGACAATTTTTTATATCAATATGATGAAAAATACTATATCTTAAGATGTTAGTCAAAATTTACGTAGTTTGACTTTAAAAATGAAACTATAAAAACTAGGGTCTGTTTGGCAAGTCACCCTAGTAATTGGATTTGGTGTAATTCGGTATAATTACACCGTCTGGTTGGACAAGTAATTACTTGATCAACAAGTAATTAGGTGTAATTGGTAAGATGTAATTACACTCTCTAATTCACGGAGCGGGGGGTGTGGGAGGGGGGGGTGAAGAGACTATGAATTACAGGTAATTAAATGGTGTAATTACAAGCTGATTATTTTTTAATTTCTTACTTTTATTTCTCTTTTCATTTTTTTTGTTTTAATTTATTTTTTATCTCTTATTATTCAAAATCCTTTTTATTTTTATTTTAAAAATATATTTTATTTTAAAATATATATTTTTTTATTTTCTTCTCATTTTAAACCTTTACTTCATGTGATTCCATGCAATTTTTCACATTATCTTTTTTAATTATCTATTCTATATTTATTTTTTTCATTAATAAGATTTTATTAATATTCTAATTTTTAAATTAAAGTTACATTCATTGTTGGAAAAAGTTATAAACTACATTTTTCTTTAAATCATTTTTATATACGGTATGTTGAAATTTGACATAAAAGTATTATGTTAAATTTTTTATTTTGCATTTAGAACTTATGTTATATTTTAAATTTCATTTGTGTTAGTAATATATGACTTGATATTTTACATTACAATTTTCAGTTATATTTGATAGATTTTCTTTTTGTCAAATATTTTAATAATTTTACTATGACATGATATTTATAATATTTATATTTTTGTCAAACATTGTATTGCATTATTCGTAGAAAATTGTATTTTTATTTTTATGAATAACTTAATTAAAATATACTAATTTGAAATATATAAATTAATTTCTTTTACAATATTGTTAGGAACATATGTTTACTAATTAATATATTTTTCAAAAGACAATATATCTCTTAAATATTTAATTTAATATTATTTATAAATATTTAATTTAATATTTTTTATAAATACTCTTATTTTTCTTATATAAAATTTTAATTTTAGATAATTAAATTTTATTTTTAAAATTTAATATAATCTGTAATTATGTTTGTGTAACTAAACAACACACTCGTAATGACATTGTGACAAATAAGCATGATAAAGTACTACCTCTGTCTCATAATATAAGGACATCTTTCTATAAATATTTGTCTCATATTATAAGGGCATTTACTAAATTAGGATATAATTAATTATTTTTTTCCATTTTATCCTCACCATTAATTAGTGCATTAATGATTTTTTTAACTTAATTTAATATACATTGACACAAATAAATGATAAAATGGTAAAGTTAACTAATGCATTGATGATTTCTTAATACATCATGTAAAATGGAAAGTTGCTTATATTATGAGACGGAGATAGTAATTAATAAGCTATATAATTACTGGGATAACTTTTCAAATATGACAATATAATTACAAAGCATATAGTCAGAGAATATATAATTACTATGCTAATAATTACACTAATTTCAGGGAACTTTCCAAACAGAGCCTAATGTCACGGCCTTGGAACCCACGCCAAGACTACCGTGTGGCACTAGTCAGTTTGTTCACGAATCTTGCACGATCTTGCAAACACTAGTAAGTCTGTTGCCTACAATCGTTAAGGGAACTTAAGATATTAAAAGACAAGAGAAAGTTTTGGGAGAATTGTGGCGGGAAGAGGCTAGAGTTTCGGGGCCTTCCAACGCGCGACGGACATGTTCTTGCACTGTCTTGGGGCAGAATTGTGGCGGGACGTGTCATACTCCCCCACTTGATGATGCGATGACCTCGGCGCATTGCTGCAGAGGGAACTCCCTGCCTCCACCTTCGGACTGTTGCAACTCTTTGTGTCGTCCCCTTGTGGTCTTCTCTGGAGTTCGCTCCTTCTCCATGCCCGAGGCGTGTTGCTGTGGTTGGTTGGCCTCTGTCCCTCTTGGCTTCCTCCGATGGTTCCTCTTCTGATGTCTCCTATTAGCGAGCGTGGAACACGACAATGTCTCCTTACCCTGGGATTCCTCCACAAGCTGCAAGGTTGATAGCTGAACTTGTCCCCCTGACTTGGGCATCTGCACCAAGGGCACCATGGAGGACCCTCCTTGCTCCAAAACCACGAGTTGTTGGAGGTAGGGGTCAATCATCACATGGTTCTTCCAAACAAATTCCTGCCCAAGGACGACGTCAAAGAGGTCTATCGGAGCAACATGGAAGTCGGACTTACCATGCCACCCACCCAACGCTATATCACATGGTTCTTCTGGAAAAATTCCTGCCCAAGGACGACGTCAAAGAGATCTATCGGAGCAACATGGAAGTTGGACTTGCCATGCCACCCACTCAACGCTATATCGACTCCCTACGCAATGCCACATACGGGAGTCACTGGCGCATTGACCGTCCTAAGTTGCTCACCACTTGGACCATATTTCAGCCTCAACTTGGTCACTGCAGACTTAGTCATGACGTTTGGCTCTGCGCCTGTGTCTATCATGGCACGGGCGGGACGTCCATTGATCAAGATGTCCATGCATTGTACCCGGCTCTCCTTCGGCTTTTCTGGTTGCCGCATGATGCTTCCGCCTAGCCTAATCATGCCAACCCTTGCTGTGTCCGAATCTTCCCCAGATTTGGGCGCATCCTTCTGTGCCTTCTGCTCCTTCCATTCCGGCAAAATGGCACAAAGATTCTTCATCTTGGGACACTTCAGATACTTATGCGGCCCCCCGCACATGTAGCACTTAAGCTCTTTCTCGGGCCGAGCCTTGCCCTCTTCGCTGCTTTGCCGCCCAGACCTCCTGTCATCAGGCCTACCGGAGTCATGAAACTTGGGATGTAGCTGCCATTCCCTGCTTCTGCCACCATCTCCCCCACCTTGTTCACGACTACCCTCCGAGTCCTCTTCTCGGTGCCTGCCATGTCGAGCTTCCGTCAAAGCCTCCGCCTATGTGATGGCCTCATCAAAGGTGGAAACCTGTCGCCGCTCCAGCTCCCTCCTGGCCCAACTGTGCAACCCGTCCATGAAGTAGAACAACATGTCCTCCTCTGTGAGGCTTGGGATTTGAAGCGTGAGGGTTATGAATTCCTTTATGTAGGTCTTCATACTACCCATCTGCTTCAATTCTCTAAGCCTCTGTTTGGCTTCATAGACGACGTTGTTAGGGTAGAAGGTCTTTTTGAACGCTGCCTTGAACTGCTCCCATGTGCTGATCGTGTAAAGCCCCCTGGCCATCTTGGCATCCTTCCGCTTCCACCACAGCATTGCATCTCCATCAGGTACATCACGATCGTATTGATCTTGGTGTCGTTGCTCCTCACCTTGTTACACTTGAAGTAATTCTCCAAGTGCCATAGGAAGTTTTCCACCTCTTGGGCGTCACGAACGCCTTTAAAGATGGGCAGTTTGGGAGCTTCAATCCTGACTTCCTGATCCACGGCCGGTGCAACAAGCTTCCCTTGCTGCATGGCCTCCTCAAGCCTCCTTACCTTGGCGCTCATGGCTTCCAAAAAGCCCATGAACCTTCCTTTCAAGGCCTCAATCCTATTCTCCAAGGAAGCATGTACTTCTTCCTCCGCTGCCCGTTGGACGTCAAAGTCCTTATGGATGTTCTCACTCTCCTCAAGGGTGAACTCCTCCAAGGTCTTAAACTTACCATCGATCTGGTTCAAGCGATGGCCTAGCAACTCCACGGCTTGGCGGGCAGTCTCTACCCTCGCAATCCATTCCATCCCGGGGGTGACGTCGGTCGACAACTCCTCTTGTTCCTTGTCACTGACCTCGGCGGTTGGAGGGGAGACAGCATCGCTTGGTGCAGGATCAACGGGCACCTTCTCTACCTTCTTAGTGTTCTTCTTTCCCTTGCATTTCTTGGTAACGTCCACCACGACTCCGGCGGTGCTGGCAGCGTAAACTTCTCTGTCACTTGCCATTGCTTCCCTTAGTAACCTGCTCTGATACCACTCAGTCACGGACTTAGACCTTCGCTAAACTACCGTGCAGCACTAATCAATTTGCTCACGAATCTTGCACGATCTTGCAAACACTAGTAAGTCTGTTGCCTACAATCACCAAGGGAACTTAAGATATGCAAAGACAAGAGAAGTTTTAGGAGAAGAAAGTCTTCTAATGCTTGGAAATGCTATACAAGGCTTGTTATGGCATGTTTCTAAAATGAAAGCTAAGGAGGGGTATATATGCAACTCCACCTATAAAATAGACCATTGCTACAGTACCCTAGCCGTTGCTACAGTAAACTAACAGTTGCTACAGTAAACTAACAGTTGCTACAGTACTCTATAGTATTGCTACAGTACTCTACAGTAGTACTACAGTACTCCACAGTAGTACTACAGTACTCCACAGTATTCTGGCCGTTGCTACAGTGTCCTGCTCGTTGCTACAGTCCCTGGAAGCTTCTAGGTCTCTCTAGTCTCCCCTTCAATCATCTGAACGAGACTAGAGTTCCGGGGCCTTACAGCACGCGACGGAACATTCCTGCACTGCCTTGGGCTAGAATTGTGGCGGGACGTGTCACTAAGTTGAGATGAGGCGTATTAAACCATTCTTTTGGTCCGGAAACGATAGTACGTTTTGTTGTACTCCCACACTCACTCAACCACCAGCGGGCTCTCTTTTGTCAGTGTCTGCGCAAAACGTAAACGTAAAGGATCTCAATGTCGGTTGGGTAACTACCAAGGGGGTGCACTCTGGCACCCTTATTCCCCTCTCTAAAACCCTAACCACACTTTCTCCCTCTCTCTCACCCTGCAATGCCAATGCGAGGGTTCTGCTTTCTCCTCGTTCTCTCCTCCTGTCTTTTCGTCCTATTCTCTTCTGCTGATCCGATACGTGGAGATTCAGAAAATGCCGTCCTTGTCAATGCTGATGAATTTAATTCCTCTTCCGTTGCGAGATCTGAGGAAGGTAGTTTTGCTAACATGATTGATCGAGCTTTGGAAAAGGAGTTCAATGACACCGAAGAGCAGCCCGGTGGTTAGTCGCATCTCTTATTTCCTTCAACGTTTTGTTTTAGTTTTCCTTTCCTTTATCCTTGCCTTTGTAAAGCTTGAAACACTGGGAATATCAGAAGTTTGAGTCATGCATACACTGGTAGTGGGGTTAAAAGAAAAAGAATTACTCCACATTAATTGAAGTGTTAATAGGTGGCGGAGGTGAGTGGTCACACTGGCCTGCCCATGGAACAATGTGGAGGGTAAGTAAAAAGACCGGATATATTAGTATTACAAACATTGGGATCGGTGGATCATGGTAAGTGCATACACTAGTGATACTGAAAGAGGGAAGGGTGGGAGTTTGTTGTAATTATTGATTAGAAAATTTAGCTTGTATGGATGTTCTTGGTTTGATACCAATAAAGGTAGTCATTTCTGTATCTTAAGGACACATATGTATTCATGATGGGAAATTAACTGATATACTTGTCTCATACAGAGTATCTGAAAAAGTAAACTAATGCCCACATGTCTTGTTATGCATCTCATTCAAAAACTAACTCAAGCAGAGAGTTGTAAATTAGTCTAAGTTGCACAGATTCTTCACTTTCGATGCCGCACTCATGTCGGATTCTCCAAAAATACACTACTTTTAGAGAATCCGACACGCACTCGTTGACATTTTTGAAGAGTCCGAGCAACATAGAAATTAGTATAAGCTAAAAGTAAAACAGCTACATCACCTTGAATGGTTTGGATGCTACGTGGAAACAGGGCGTATTTAGAATTTCAGGTGTGTCGATGATCTACGGAAACACATGGTTTGGCATACAATGGGTTGTGGCCAAGACACTGGAGTGGTGATACATGGCTGCGAATGCTATAGGTTGTGAGATGTAGTTCCACTAACTTATGTTGGTACTTTGGAGAGAAAGGAACTTGAGGGAATTTGAAGATGAGGTTGCACTGATTAGGACATTATCTAATGGCTTTGATTAGTTTTTCATGTACCCATGAGATTCTTGTTCATATAGATGATCGAGTGTCTTTTGTAGAGAACGAATTATTGTGTTGGTTATTTACTTTTTGGTATGATTAGCTTATCGACAAAAAAGAGTGAAAATACATACTAGTGGATGCACTAGTTTTGTCGATAAGTATGTGGTAGGGTTAATTACTCGAATGTTTTGAAGAATAATTGGAACACTACATATATATTACTCCCTCCGTTTGAAAAAGTATGACCTCCTTTTCTTTTAGTCTGCTTAAAAAAGAATGACGCTATTCCTTTTTTTTGACAGAACTTTAGTTTCAACTTTTCACGTGGCATATTTAAGCCCACGAGATTAAAAAATCATGTTTATTTTCTTAAATTTTGTATCAAGTCAAACCAGATTATTTCTTTTTAAACAGAGGGAGTATAGGTTATCCTCATGTGAAGAGTAAGTGAGAACATATTTAAATTAACTATGTGAGAGATATAGGAGAAAAATTATTATTGAATTGTGTCTCTACATTATTACATTAAGACCTTATTTATAAATAATACATTAGACTCTTTTTCCAACTAGGACACTATAATACAATCCTTTTCCTAGTAATATTCTATATACTATTCTTGTTCCTATTTCTATTCTAAGTAGGATTGTAGATATTATTCTTGTTCATATTCCTATTCTAACACTCCTCCTCTAGCTGGTGCATACAAGTCATATATACATAATTTGTTACAAGTGTAATTAACACGAGGATCGACAAAGGGCTTGGCGAGATGTTTGCAAGTTGATCACTCGACTTCCAAAATTGACAATCAATCTCAATGGTGAAATACTAGATTTGATGCATAACATCGATAGAACATAAAGTGCTAAATTCCTGAATTACAGTGTTGAACTTTTCCATGCCAAGCTTGAGAAGACTATTTTAGATCATAGAGTGACCTACACAATCAACATACAGGCTATCAGAAACCCCTTGAGCAGCAAAACCAAGTGGTTGCTCCATATAGACTTCTCCCTTGATATCACCTTGGAGAAAAACATTCTTAATGTCCAACTTTTTTTTTTTTGTTAAAAGTAAATCTGAAATAGAAAGTGCTCGAAACCTCATATAAGATATACAGATCATCTTGAAATTGCTCCCAAGAAAGTCACGGTAAAGATAGTCGAAACTTGCGTATGTGTTGGATTATTAGATTTGATGGCTGAAATGGTCACAAATTGAGAAATAAAATTATATGGGTAGGGTCGGAATGATGACACGACATTACTAAGAAAGAGAATTATATGGATAGGGTTGGAATGATGGCACGACCCTACTGAAACATAGAAATTATATAGGTAGGGTTGTATTGATGGCATAACCTTTCTGAAAAAAGAGAAATTGTATGGATATGGTTGGAATGATGGCACGACCCAACACAAATAAGAAAGTAGTTACTGAAAAGATGACATGGTGCTACCCAAATTGAATATGAAAAAATAATTGCGGGAAAGATTGCATAGTGCTACACAAATCGGAT
>DF359714.1:24179-35009 GCA_000787875.1 Solanum virginianum
TTCTGATTTGGAATGCGAAACACCATTACCCTATGCCATATATGCTCTAACATACTCTTCCAGGGTGCTAATGATTTATCATCCATATTGGATTCTGGTGCCAAGTAGAAGAATTCTCAAGTTATTCTTGTTACCTTATCTTAATTTATAATGTTCTAAGCATGAGTTTAGACAAGTTAGGTTAACTATTGTCTTGCATCAGATGGACTTGTGTGACCAAATAGAAGTCATCTGGCTGAGTCATTTCATCTTAGTTAGGACCTGATATGGCTGGTGTAGCTTTCATTTGATGTTCCAAACTTATTTGTCATGCTAAGCTCATGCTAAGCCATGATGTTATTTTCACTTTTTGATCGGGGCATAGGATGTATATCTCCATATACGAAGATAGACAACCTAAATATTCCTGGGCACATTTCATTTTGTTGTACTTACAATTTGAATTCTGTTTTTGATACTTCCTCTCTACCTCCAATCTTTTCCTATTCTCTTTTTGATTTTGTGACACCATTAAATTTATTGAATGTCTTAGAGGTACATCATGCCCTTAATTTGCTATCCATCTGGATTACAGATTGGTGGTTTTGTTGATGTTCTTGACCATTCTGTCGATGTTATGCCGCACTTGCGTACCTTGGTTTCTTAGACTGATGATCGGCCTATCATCACAGGTGAGTTTACATCTGCTTGAATAATGCATGATTTTACTGTAACTTTTGTTTCCTTGGGTGACTTTGAATCTCTGATTTACTGGAACAATATGCAGACTAATGAACTGTACCAACTTGCATCTGTGGCATTCTGCTTGCTTGTTGCTGGGGTTTGTCTTCCTTTCCTATCTGCGAATTGCATGTTTATGCTGTCTGACTTTCCTTTTTCCTTTTACAATTTCGTCCTGATAGCTTTTCACTTATTCACTTCTCAAGCATATGCTAGTCGCAAGCACACATGGCTGAATAAAATGGGTTGTTGCATCTTGTCAGTGTAGTGATAAGCTGGGTTTAAGTCTCGAACTGGGTTCTTTTGCTGCTGGAGTGATGATATCAACTACTGATCTGGCTCAGCATACTCTTGAACAGGTACAACCTTATGTACTTTACATGCACCCACTGCCTTTGGTCTCAAATCTTCCATTGTTTGCCGGGGTCCTTCAGCCTGCATAGAGAATCTATGTCTGTGTAAAGAGAAGTGTGATGTTTTGAGAATCTGTAGTTCCTAAAGAACTTCCTAATCTGTAGAAGTCAACTCTTTGGTATAAAGCGGACAATGAATAAAGAGCTAGATATAGATGATTATATAACTGATCTTACTAGTTTGGGATTGGAGACATTGTTGATTTATTTACTTGCTGCTGTTTGTCATGAAACAGAATAAGTTGTCATGCAACTGAAGGGAATATGCCATGCTTAAGTAGGCATGAAGCTGAAGGACATATGCTATTCAAGGTTTAAGATCCTCAATTGGCACTTAGTTGTATCAAATTATTAAAATTTCCAATGGATTCGAAGATTTCAGATTCATGCTCACCTTAGTACTTTATCACATAAAATTTGTCAACATCTTGATTGGTTCAATCTGGAAGTTGACCAACTTTTCTGTGAAATTTAAAATCTTTAAAATTGAATTTCAGAATCCTCTTCCTTATCTAAAGACATTTTAGTTACAAACACCAGTTTGAAATTATTGGACTGTTCAGGCCACCTCATGCTCTTGCTCTGAACGAGCTTTGATGAGCATCACTTTTTATGATCTCTTTTTCTAAATATTGAAGCAATAGTCATTTGGCCAGTGGTTTAAAAGGTGTTTTGTGCTGCGTTTTGAGGTGCATCTCGGTGCAAGGAAATCCACCTGTATGAGAGGCATAGGTCTCTCAAACTGCATGGTATAACTGATAGAGTGTACTCAATTTTAGAGGGCGAAAACTCTGAGGTGGAAGATGCAAAACCCCTTCTCATACAACAGGAAGCCTCTGCTCTTGACAAAGAAATTGATGTAACAGTTTGGGTACACCAAAATTAATCAAGTTGAGCAAAATACCTGGGGTGAATTTTCTACGACATAATGAGGAGGCCTCAGAACCTTTAATGCAAATAGACTGTAGCAGACAAGAAAGAAACATGGAGCAGGACACTGATTTTAAGAAATCTAGGTTCAAAGGGTGCTCAGGAACAGAAAGGCTTACTAACCTTTGATGTGAAATTCAAGAGCAATGGCAATAGAAACAGGCAGGTGTTTGATGTTTATTGATCCATGAATTTCAAATTATTATCATGGTACATAAGGGGGCTGAATGGGGGGCGGGGGGGGGGGGGGAAATCCCCCAAAAGGAAGAAGCTAAAGGAATGGATTGGAATGCATACATCTGTTTTCAAGAAACAAAACTAGAGGAGGACATTAAGGATTTGGTTGAACAAATTTGGGGAGGTAGATGGGTGAGTATGCTACTTCGAAAGCTAGCGGTACAAGAGGGGGAATTTTCTCATTGTGGGATAGTAGAATATAGAAAATGCAGGTTGTGCAAATTGGAGCTCACACTATCACGTGCAATGTTGAAACACAAGTTCAAGATTTCTTATGCCATGTTACATGTGTGTAGGCTCCTAATTGTGACATTGAAAACAGAATAGTCTGGGATGAAACCAGTGCAAACAGTGGTTTGATGGACGGAGCTTGGGTTGTATGTTGGGACTTTAATATATCCAGATACCCCTCAGAGAAAAAGAATTCGGAAAGATCCAGATAAATGGTCGATTTCTGACTTTATAGAAAGACATGAATCTGATTGATCTTAATTTGGAAGGTGATAACCAACTGATTGCATTTACGATTGGCAAAATTCTTATTTCAGAAGAATGGACAGTAATTCAGCACATCAAACAAATCCTAATGCAGAGAGTGATTTCAGATGACACTCCATTAGCATTACAATGTGGAAACTAGTAACAATGAAAATCTTATTTCAGGTTTGAAAAGTGATGGTTTGGGATTGAAGGCTTTGTTACAGGATCTGGAACTGGAGCTCTTTTGACTATTCAGGAAAGCCCGACTACATTCTGGCTTGCAAATTCAAAGCCCTCAAAGCAAAGCTTCAGGAATGGAGAAAAAGTTACCAAGGAAATTGAGTTCTCAGAAAGGAGTCTACTTGGCAAATTGCAGAATTGGATGCAATCTGCATAATAGTATTATAACTGAGGAGGTTGTAAAGAAAACTACAACATTGATGGAGTATGAGGACGTCATCAAACATGAAGAAATTGCTTGGAGACAAAGGTCTAGGATACTATGGCTAAAAAAGGACACAAGGAACACTGCTACTGTTGCTCAAGTATGGAGCCAACAAGGGTGGAACTTAGTGTTCAGGAGGGCTCTGAATGACTGGGAAATTGAGGATGTGGCCAGCCTACTAGAGGTTCTAAACACCCCACCAGGCATATCTCAAAGAAAGGACAAACCAATTTGGAAGCTTAGCAAAGAAATGTTCACAGTTACATCTTGCTACTGGAGGATGAATGTTAATTGGCCAGTGGCTAACAAGTGGCCTTGGAAGCTAGCGTGGATGACGAGAAGCCCATTAAAAGTAGCATGTTTTGCCTAGTTGGTCATGAGAAAAGCTTGCCTTACCCATGAGGCAATACAAAACAGGGGCATGCAATTTTGCTCAAGATGCTTATGTGTGAGCAGAAAGCATAAGTAAATAATCATTTGCTCATACACTGTAAAACAACTTCAAAATTGTGGAACATGTTTTTATGTATACTAGGTGTTAGCTGGTGATGCTAAAGACAACCATAGAGCTCCTTAATAACTGGACAGGAACTGGCAATAGAATGAAAAGTGAAGACAGCTGAAGAGCTATCCTAGCATGTATATGATGAACTCTATGGAAAGAAAGGAATGCGTGGTGTTTTGAAGGGGACAAAAAAATATGTTTTTAGAAGATAAAAATGAAATGCTTATTCCCCATAGAAAGTCAATTTTATAGGAAACTTGTAGTTCTGTATATCTTTTAGAGGGTGTGCTCATCATCCTGGGGGATGTACATTTCCAATTCATCATCCCTTGGATGATGAATTTTTTTAGAATTCAAAGTTATCTTTATCTCTGAAGAAAAGGTGATGAGAACACTATTTTGTTCCACAAAACAACGAATGCTCACAAGAGATATAACATTGATCAGTTGGTAATTCAAGCCGAAACAACTGAAGATCCTGCAAAAGAATTAAGGAGGAGACTATTGATTTCTATGAGAATTTTACAGAGAAACAGAGAGATGGAGACCTGCTTGTTTTTTTGTCAACTGCTGTGTTATTTCAGAGGAAGAAAAGGAGGCACTGCAAACCAGTTTTCTAAAACAAGAGTTCTTACAATGCTTGGAGCTATGTATAGGAGATAAAGCCCTTGGGTTTCATCCTCAACTATTGGGAAATTTTAAAAAGAAGGATATTATGGAGGCATTTTGGAATTTTCATGAGCAGGTCTTTTAAAGGAGCTTTTTAATGCAACTTCCATAGCTCTAATCCCCCAAAAGGAAGAAGCTAAAGGAATTAAGAGATTTCAAACATATCAACTTGATAGGTAGTGCATACAAGTTATTTTCAAAGGTGCTGATTGGAAGACTAAAAAGGGTGATGTTAGAATTGGTGGGACTCAATAAATTGCCTTCATTAAGGGGAGATGTATTGTGGATGTTGTCCAACTGGATAATCAAGCAGTTGATTTAAGAATCAAACAAAACAAACCTATTATTTGTGCAAGTTGGACATTTAAAAGGCATATTATCATGTTGGGTGGGGGTGGGGGCTTATTTGACATATTGGGAAGGATGGGCTTTGGACACAAATGGATTAATTGAATAAAGTAATGCACATCAACAATGTATTTTTCTATTCTTATAAATGGTTCTCTTGCTGGTTTCTTTAAGGGTCAAAGAGGGGTACAACAAGGTGATCCATTGTCTCCTTTTTTGTTAATTTTGGCTATGGAAGGTCTTAACAATATGGGAAGGAATCTAAGACAGTGTTCTCGAAGGCAATCTCCTTTGCTCCTTTGGTGAATGGCGAGGTGAGCCTGTGCGCCATTACTGCCATGGCAAGGCACAAATGAAAAAGGCGATAGAAAGGCGTCATGCGAGCGGTGTGGCGAGGCGCAAATAGCGTCGCCTTTTATATTTTTTTTAAAAAATAGGTCTGATTTAAGAAAACAGAGCAATTTTAGGGTTTACTTGAAATTTTTTTGACTGCTCTGGAAACCCTCTCATCTGCTTTGCGCATTCCAACTCTTTTTTCTTCTTCTTCTTCTTCTCTTCTTCGGTTCTTCTTCTTCTCTGCTCTTCTGTTGTTTTGAGAGTCTCTCTGCAAAGTCTTTGTTTTGATGGTCTGTTTTTTGAGCTAAAGTTACTGGCTACTGTAATGGCAATCTACCTTTTTTTAAAAAAAATTCTAATCCTTTATATTTATTTTTGCCCTACTCAATTTAATTTTATACTAATTAATATAGTATTTGTTATCCATAAATAGTGATTTCAATGGCATTGGATACTAACCGAAAGGATATTGGATGAAATTATGGTATACAAGGACCAACAAAAGATTCGGTTATATGTATATTTTGAAAAGTTACGTATAATAGTGGTATTACTCGACACAGGCAACGTTTGGTGGGTGGAAATAGAAATGTAAAACAATGTCCAAGTTGTCCGGTGGAAGTAGGGAAGAAATAAGGGCAGCAACAACATACCCAGTGAAATCCCACAAGTGGGGTCTGGGGAGGGTAGAATGTACGCAGACCTTACCACTACCTCATAGAAGTAGAGAGGTTGTTTCCTGGGAAGGGAAGAAATAAGGGCGTATATGAAAAATAAAACTGCAAATAATCCAAATATCTTATGAGGCAGCAAGAATAACCAGTGATTATATTGAGTATGATGATGATATGGCTGAATATGATGAAATGATTACCTCCCTCAAAAACTCAAAAGATGTCTTCTAGTCGAAGTTCATCATCCATGGGGCAGAATATGACGGAAGGCCCTTTTAATCTCTATTTTTTAACAAAAATCACAACAAAAGGGACGCTTTGAAAAGGGAGCAGGTTTTGATGAAACCAAGAAAATTCTAAGGGAGCGCGTGGTAAGTGCTTTTGCATTGTGGATGTATGATGTGGGGCTCCCTTTTAATTGTGTTAATCACAAATCAACAACAACATACCCAGTGGAATCCCACAAGTGAGATCTGGGGAGGGTAGAATGTATTCAGACCTTACCACTACCTCATAGAAGCAGAGAGGTTGTTTCCTAGGAACCCTCGTCTCAAAAACTCATAAACAGAATAAACTAGATATGACAAAAAGGAAAGGAAAGGGAATAGAAAGGACGACTAATAACGAAAAGCACATAACAATATGTAACTACAATAAATTTAACACACATACGACTGATAATGACAACACATTACGATAAATTTCACATACGACAGATAATGACAAACATGATATAAAACAAGGCTACTCCTGCTACCCCACTATATCCCAAGGCCAGACATCCACCTAACCCTACCAATCAATTATCATGCTACTCTAATTCGCGACCTCCACTCCTTTCTATCTAAGGTCATGTCCTATACAAATTGGACAAGTATTATTAGACATTTTAAAATAATATAATGAATAAGTAAAGATAAACGAATGAGTAATATAAGCATTACTAGTATAACATTATTGCTATACGCCCTACAAAAATGATACAACAACAACATACCCAGTGGAATCCCACAAGTGGGGTCTGGGGAGAGTAGAATGTACGCAGACCTTACCACTACCTCATAGAAGTAGAGAGGTTGTTTCCTGGGAAGGGAAGAAATAAGGGCAGCAACAACATACCCAGTGGAATCCCACAAGTGGGGTCTGGGGAGAGTAGAATGTACGCAGACCTTACCACTAACTCATAGAAGTAGAGAGGTTATTTCCTGGGTACTCTCGTCTTAAAAACCCATAAGCAGAATAAACTAGATATGCTAACAAGGAAAACAAGGGGAATAGAGAGGCCAACTAATAACGAAAAGCACATAACAATATGTAAATATGATAAAGCACATAACACTTACTTCTGAAGAGATTCGACGGTTTACTTCTTACTTTTCCTTTGATCATATCTAGTCCGTTCTGCGTATGGGTTTTGAGATGAGGGTTCACAGGAAACAGCCTCTCTACTTCGGTAGTGGTAAGGGCTGCGTACATTCTATCCTCCCCAGACCCCACTTGTGGGATTTCACTGGGTATGTTGTTGTTGTTGTTGTTGTTGATAAAATTAACTCACATACGACAAACCCTAACAAACATGATATAAACACGACTATTCCTGCAAACCTACTATACCCTGAGGTCAGACATCCACCTAACTCTACCAACCAATTAGCCTGCTACTCTAATTCGCAACCTCCACTCCTTTCTATCTAAGGTCATGTCCTTGGTAAGATCAAGTTTCGCCATATCTTATCTAATCACCTCTCCCCAATACTTCTTCGGTCTACCTCTACCCCTCTGTGCAGCTCCAAAAATTAACCACTCGCACATCTTAACAAGAGCATCGGTATTCCTTTTCTGCACATATCCAAACTATCGCAGTTTAGCTTCCCTAATCTTTTATCAGCCACAGGGGCCATCTCTAACTTCTCCCTAATGGTCTCATTCCTAATCTTATCACTCCTGGTGTGGTTCATCTTATCTGCCACAGAGGCCACCTCTATCTTCTCCCGAATGGTCTCATTCCTTATCTTATCACTCCTGGTGTGACCACACATCCATCTCAGCATCGTCATCTCTGCGACATGCATCTTCTGTACATGTGCATTTTTTATTGGCCAACACTCCACCCCATACAACAGATATGGTCTAACCACCATTATGTAAAACTTACCTTTGAGTTTAGGTGGTATCTTTCTGTCATACAGTACTCCCGAGGCAAGCCTTCATTTATTCCATGCTGCCCCAATACGTGTGTGACATCATCGTCGATCTCACCACTACTCTGGATGATGGACCCCAGATACTTAAAATTACCCCTCTTGGGGGATTGGTTGAGTGGCAAGCCTCACATCAATGTCCGCTTCATCCCTCGCAATACTGAATTTGCACTCCAAGTATTCTGCTTTGGTCCTGGTTAGTTTGAATCCTTTGGACTCCAAGGCGTGTCTCCAAGCTTCCAACCTATCATTAACTTTAGTCCGAGTCTCATCAATCAGTACTGTCATCTGCAAATAGCATACACCATGGTACCTCCTCCTGGATAGATCGCATCAGCTCATCCATCACCAAGACAAACAAGAAAGGGCTCAAAACAGATCCTATGAAATTGACCATGGAACCTCCTCCTGGATAGATTGCGTCAACTCATCCATCACCAAGGCAAATAGGAAAGGGCTCAAAACAAATCCTTGATGGAGTCCCATCTCAACAGGAAAATACTCTAAGTCTCTTCCCACCGTTCTTACTCGAGTTTTGGCTCCGTCGTACATGTCCTTAATCGCCCTGATATATGCCATAGGGACACCTTTCACCTCTAGACACCTCCATAAGACATCCCTTGGAACCTTGTCATAGGCTTTCTCGAGATCAATGAACACCATATGAAGGTTCTTCTTTTTTTCCCTATATTTCTCCACTAATCTCCAAACAAGATGAATAGCTTCAGTAGTCGACCGTCCCGACATGAATCCAAACTGATTCTCTGAAATAGACACTACTCTTCTCACCCTCATCTCTACCACTCTCTCCCAGACCTTCATAGTGTGACTTAGCAACTTGATACCCCTGTAATTGTTACAGTTTTGAATATCCCCTTTGTTATTGTATAATGAAACCATTGTACTTCTCCATTCATTCGACATCTTGGTCGTCTTCATAATAACATTAAACAGTCTAGTCATTTGATAAATTTATTGAGGTAGTTGGACAACATGACCCAGAATGGAACCTCCTACAAAGTTTTGAATATCCCTTTTGTTCTTGTACAATGAAACCATTGTACTCCTCCTCTATTCATCAGACATTTTGGTCGTCTTCATAATAGCATTGAACAGTCTAGTCAACCACTCTATGTCAGCTTTGACCATGTTCTTCCAAAAATCTATTGGAATCTCATCGCGTCCTATCGCCCTCTCTTTTCATTATATTAATAGCCCTTCTAACCTCCTCAACTCTGAACTGCATGTAATAACCAAAATCACGATGACTTTTGGAGTGTATCAACTCACCTAACTCAATATCTCTATCTCCTTTTTTATTTAAGAGTTTATGAAAGTAAGCTTGTCACCTTAGTCTAATGGAAGTGTCATCACCAACACCTCACCCTCCTCATCCTTGATGCACTTCACTTGGTCCAAGTCACGAGCTTTCCTTTCTCTCTCTTTAGCGAGTCTATACAATCTCTTCTTCCCGTCTTTATCACCTACCTCCTCATATAGGCATCGAAACGTTGTTATCTTAGCACTTGTCGTCGCCATTTTTGCTTCTGACTTAGCCGTCTTATATATCTCCTTAAGCAGTTGCTTTTCATCTTCATCCCTACACTCCAACCAACTCGCGTACGCAAACTTCTTATCTTTCACTTTGCCCTAAACTTCATCATTCCACCACCAATCGCCCTGACGTCCACCAAAGATCTTTCTCGAAACTCCTAATACCTCGGTAGCCACCTTTCTAATGCAATTAACAGTAATATCCCACATATTGTTCACACTTCCTCCATTACTCCAAAGATCTAAGTTTCTCAACTTTTCTTTCATCTCTCGAGAGGGGGCAGGAGTAAGGCATCCCCATCTAATTCTCGGTTGGACATAAATAATCTTCTTCTTCTTTTCTTTCTTGATCTCCAAATCCATCACTAGAAGCCTATGTTGAGTGAAAATATTTTCACTCGGAATAACCTTGCAATTCTTACATATATTTCTATCACCCTTCCGGAGAAGTAGGTAATCTATCTGCGTCTTAGCTACCATACTACGGAAGGTGATCAAGTGGTTTTCCCTCTTTCCGGAGAAGTAGGTAATCTATCCGAGTCTTAGCTACTGTACTATGAAAGGTGATCAAGTGATTTTCCCTCTTCGGGAAACATGAGTTAGCAATAACTAACTCAAAACGCTTTGGCAAAATCCAAGAGCGACGTCCCACCTCCATTCCTCTCCCCAAACCCAAAGCCTCCATGAACGTCTTCAAACCTACTAACAGTTGCCCCCATATGCCCATTAAAGTCACCCCCAATGAAGATTTTTTCTGTCATTATTATGCCTCGCACAACCTTGCCCAGATCTTCCCAAAATATCCTTTTGATACAAGATTAAAAAATATTTTGATATATTTAATTTATATGCATATACTATATTAAATAGTGTGAAGGTCCTTAATAATATTGTTTAAACTTTTTGCCCTTCATTAAAAGACTTCGTTTTAGACAAAATCATCTTTTCACCATTATTTTTAATTATTATATATTATTTTAATAGTATTAAATATAATAAAAATTAAATAGAGAAAAATTTCTTATTATAATTAATTTCATACATGAAGAATCCTTTTATAACTAGTATAGACTTGATTTATAATGAGCAAAAAAATGTTTGAAAAACCATCTCCCATAAAAATAGGCACAATTTTTTTTTTAAAAGAACACGTTTCAAAAAGAGAGTTAAAAAAAAGTATGAGAAATTCATGTCAAAGAATTCATTAGATTAAAGGTAATTTATAGCCTGTTTGGCCAAGCTTATTTCTCCCCAAAAGTACTTATTTTTTTCAATAAGTACTTATTTAAAAAAAGGTGAGGTGTTTGGCCAAGCTTTT
>DF359714.1:35072-65133 GCA_000787875.1 Solanum virginianum
AGTATTCTCTTAATATTTCCATAATTAATTAGTTTGTCAATTTTTTTCCTTTTTTCTTTATGACTATTATTTCAATAAAAGTTCTTCTAATTTCATCATGAATTCTAATTATATAATGAAAGGTTTCGTCCTAAATATCATAGAACATTATTTTATATCCTTTTTTATTTATGACTTCTCTATTTCTATTAAAATACTTCAACTTCAACTTTTGATTCATCAATCATTAACAATTAATATTCGGCTTGTATTTTCTTATGTTACAATTGCAATCAATTTTTTTCTCGCTTTAATTGGTTCATTCATCCCCTTTATCGATTTATGCTAAGTGGTGCTGGATTTTATTTTACACTATTTCTTGAACTTTAATTTGATTCTTATGTTTACTTATATTACACACTCACGTTCTTTGTTTCATATTCTTTTCCCGTTCTTTTTCACTTTTTGAATTTGAAGAAAATAATATTAATTGTTATGTTAACTTAACTTGCTTGAAAATAATATTAATTGTTATGCTACCTTAACTTGCTTCATTCAAATTATATTATGTCCTTAGTTTAGTTAGTCGAGTCTAATAAATTTTCGCTATTTAAAAATTTATCTTATTTTGTAACTAACATCTCGCTCTTTTCACAAGTTTCATCAGGTAAAATTATTTTTTTACTTTAGATAAAATCGTCTTTTCACTATTTTTCTTTATTTGTTATTTAGTTTTTTATAATTTAGTTTCTAGATTCACTTTTGGATTAGAATTACTTTATATTTGGAATTTACTTTTGATTTAGAATTAATAAAAAAATTGATTATCAAATACTTTGTTAATAAAAGTATGTAATATAACAAATTTAAAAATAAAATTATATTGGAAATTCTTACATAGACTTTTTCCGGAGAAGTACTATGTAAATAGTTAATAAAAATTTTGACTATCAAATACTTTGTTAATAAAAGTATGTAAAATAACAAAATTTAAAAATAAAATTATCTTAGAAACATTAAACTATTCCTTTTATATTTTGAAATCTTTTATTACATTAAATTTTAGTCAATTAATTGTTTAATTTCTAACTATTCAGCTCTAAATTATTACTTTATGTATTAAAAAACTATTAATATATTTGTATTATAAGAAATTGGATTGATTTTTTTCATCTTTACTCTATCACAATAGACTAAACTATCGCATCAAACTAATAATATTTATTTAATTTTTACACATGAATATTGTATTTGATTTTTTCATCTTTATTGTATCACAATAGACTAAACTATTGCATCAAACTAATAATATTTATTTAATTTTATTTACATGAATATTATCTATATTTAATGACAACTATCATTTATATATGATTTTTAAATTGACATGGCTCATACGTGCAAAACACGTACACTAAACTAGTCTATACTATATTAAAAATGTGAAGACCCTTAAAAATATTATTTGAACTTTTTATTGACATTTAAAAATATATGGGAAGAAGTGATAAAATAAGACTTCTAGCCTTGAAAAAACTGTAAATCTTTTTTATTTGATATATTTCTACTTCTTTCTTATTTGAATAAAAAAGTATCTTTTATAAATAAAATAATTTATTAAAATTAATAAATTATTTAATTTTTTATAATTTTACATGTTTATTATCAAATGAGGTATGCATGGAACAAGACTAGTTATATCAACTTTAATGCAAAACTACAGTTTTTTTTAAAAAAATTTTGTACGACTAAATTTTTTCGTGGGAGGGCCCATGTATCAGAAAATATCATATGAGAAGAAAACCCTAGTAATATCTCGGGAAGGCAAATTTGAGCGAAAAGAAAAATGTGAGAAATGGTAGAAAGACGACATGGCTCCCATTGCGAGTCTCAGAAAAAACGCTCTCTTTTGTTTGTTTTGTCCAGTCTTACCGGTTTTAGTCTTAGAGTCGTGTAGTAGTATTATTGTGAATGCGGCACATCTCAACTCGCTCCAGCACTTATAATCAGCTTCATTAGTCTTTATGGCTGCGGAATCCCAATCGCAGAAGAAGACTTACTGTCTCGTCGGAGATATCATGATTGTACCCAAGGACTTCGACCTTTCTCCTACCAAGGACCGTCAAATCAACCTTCATCTCAACTTCCCTGACGTCGCCCGAGTCTTTAATGTAACTTCATCCGCTTACCTGTTTCTTTTCTCACATGACTACTATATTTAGTTTATTTATAGATGGATTTGTACATGAGCCCTTTTTGTTGTCTCATACAAGCCGAAGAAGTTGATTTGTTGGTGCCACACGCATTCATCTCTGCAGGATTTTATCAGGACTCGAGAAGTTGGTGAATTTTTCAGTGGGGCTTTGGCTGGGGCGACGACCAAGGCCATTCTAGCTCCTCTTGAAACCATCAGGTTGGCTGCTCTCTCTGCACCCCCTAAAATGTTCGCATTTGAGGGGTTTCAAATTTATTAATCTTAAACAACATGTGTATAAGTGCATTGAGTTTTTTCAGTTATAAATAGTAGATCTTATTACCAAAGGGCATAAGTAGAAAATCTCACACAAACATATGGTGTTAAGATATTAACTTATGTCACAAATTGCTGTCATTTGGTGGACAGTTTGGTTTGAAAGTTATCATATAATTTTTATGGGCAAAAAGAAAAATGTACTTAGCTTATTGAAGGCCTATTCTTTTGCTATATTTTTGGTGCTTGCAGTCTTTTGTAAACGATGTGAATACTTTTCTAGACATGCTTTATCTCCTTCACAACGTGTAATCTTCTGTAGCACTCTCATAGTGCTTTCGCTTCATCAATAATAGCTCCCTTATTATGTTACTTTTTTTTTGTAAATACATTGATTAGTGAAGCTCCTCATATAGGATATGAAATTTGACTTGGAGGAACTTTTATTTCCTTTCAACTGGCTTACAATTCGTTTGGTTATGTAACCTAATTTTGGTATTTAAAATATGCAGGACAAGAATGGTAGTCGGTGTTGGGTCTAGAAACATTGGTACAAGTTTTGTTCAGGTTATTGAACAGCAGGGTTGGCAAGGGCTGTGGGCTGGTAACACAATTAACATGCTACGGATAATTCCTACACAAGCAATTGAACTGGGGACATTTGAGTGTGTCAAGCGAGCAATGACTTCGGCAAAAGAGAAATGGATGGATACTGGTAGTCCCAAGCTGCAGATTGGCAATGCTAGCCTGAGCTTCTCTCTCTCATGGCTATCACCAGTTGCTGTTGCTGGTGCTGCTGCTGGAGTTGTAAGCACACTTGCATGCCATCCGCTGGAAGTGCTGAAGGTATTTTGACTAGAGAGTTTTGTTGTGGGAAAACAATAGCTTTGCTTTTCAGAACGTTGATGGCTATCTTCATAGTTGTATCATAAAAGTTATTGTGCTTGTGGCAAGTAGAGATGATCTCACATATAAGTGGTGATTCGATGTGCTTCACAGGATCGGTTGACAGTGAGTCCTGAGGTCTACCCCAGCCTACGCATTGCAGTTCAAAAGATTTACAAGGAGGGTGGAGTCGCAGGCTTGTATGCTGGACTTGGGCCAACATTGGTTGGCATGCTCCCATATAGTACTTGTTACTATTTCATGTATGAGACAATTAAGAATTCATATTGCCGTGCACAGAAGAAAGAATCTCTAAGCCGTGCAGAGATGCTTCTAGTTGGGGCTTTCTCAGGTAAGAATCTCGAATAAAAAACACTCTCTCTTTGGTTGAGATTTTCTTAAATATAGTGATCTGATATTTGTGGTTAAGAGGATTGATATGAACAGTTCTGCATATCAACAATGAGTTTCTCCTTTCTTGTCAATGGCTCATCGACATGTTTCTTTAAATCACAAAGGAGTCTCAGATGAGGAGATCCTTTGTCATATTTCTTGTTCTTATTAGCTATGCAACTATATGATTAGAACTACAAATGTGAATGGTTGGCTGATAGGCTTTGAGGTTGCTAGAGGGAGCATGAATGAGCCTGGAGATAACTCACCTCCATATGTGGATGACACTAATATTTTGTGATGTTGAAGAAGAGCACCTTAAAATATTGAAGACTGATTTTGGTACGCTTTGAAGGAATTTCTAGACTTATATCAGTTGGAGGAAAAGTTTTTTGTATCTGGTCAATGAAGTGTCAAACATGGAAGTAATAAAAACAATCTCAGGGGGTGAAGTTAGTTCTCTACTAATTACCTACCTTGGATTGCCATTAGGAGCTAAATTTAAATCCATAAAATTTGGAATTGTGTGATTGAGGAGTGCGAAAAGAAGTTAGCATAATGGAAGTTTGAATACCTATATTTGGGTGGCAGATTGACTTTAATTAACTCTGTCCTTGATGCACTTTCAACATGTATGATGTCTTTATTTCTAATTCCACCAGGGGTTATATTAGATTGGATAGCATTAGGGGGAACTTAGTCAAATGGAAGTCGGTGATAAATGGAAAGAGATTTGGGGGATTGGGGGACCATGAGCCTGAAAAATCAGGGCAAGACTTAGAGTGAAGTGGTTATGGAACCACTCTAACATAGTGTAGTCAAAGACGCGCTTAAGCCTTGAAGAAAGGCTCAAAATATGTTGAGTGCTTCGCGGCGTCATCAAGGTTAAAGCAAACTTTTCTTTGTGAATGAGCCTCTTCTTAAGAAGTGACACAAAACAATTGACATTTCACTTTATCATAATTACCTTCAATTTCTTTGGTCATATATTTGTTGTTCATGTTTATAATTATTAGTCTTGGACTAAACATATATACTTTGTATTTTTTCTGCCTTTGCGCCTTTTTCATTAAAGTCCATGCTTAATTTGCACTTTGTGCTTAAAGTCCCAATGGACCTTAGAGCTTTTTTTGTACTTTTTACCTTTGATAACACTGCTCTAATGATAATCAAACCTTATATGGCAAAGTCATCAAAGCTAAATATGAGTAGGATGATAATTGGATGACCAATGGGGTCACCACATCTTATGGAATCAACAGGTGGAGGTGCATCCAAGTATTATGGAATGAATTCAAGTCCAATACCAAGAATAAAGTTGCCAATGGCAAAAAAAATTGATTTCTATATGAATGATTGGCATAAGGTAGGCAATATGAAACTTTATTTTCAGGAGACATTTAAATGATTGGGGAAGCAATGCTAAAACCAGATGTTTCTTTTGTGGTGATTTACCATAGAGACAATTCACCATTTATTCACACATTGTAAGGTTATTAGCCAAATTGTATGATTGCAAGTCAACTCTTGGAGATTTTTCCTAAATCTCAAAAATATCTCATGGTCTATGCTTGGTAACATCATAGAATCATTATAGAGTTGGGATTAAGTAGGAGGTGTCGGCTAAGGACATAAACAATTATAGAATTGTTCCTACATGCACATGGTAGATAATGTAGAAGGAAAGAATCTCAGATGCTTTGAGAATGTAGATAATAGTATGCAACAAGTCAAAATTGAATTATATTTGGAGTATGTATTTTTTGGTGTAATCAATTGTACTCTAATGATATTGTCTTTGTCGTTGATGTTCTAGACTTATTATAGAGGTAGGACCACAGAACATAGGGTATCCTTGTACATATGGTTTCAATGCAACCCATGTTTTGTTTGTTAATTATGGAATGGTCCAGAGAGCAGGATACAATGGGATCTTTATGAAAATCCGGGCTAGGAATAATTTGGTGCAAAAAATCTATGTGCATTTAGCTAAAACAAGGGAATAACAACATGATATTCTCTCGTTTAATGTTAAATGCCAACCTTTGATATAATCACATTGATAGTGGTCAGCATAGAACAAGAGAAGTAAATCAGAAAATTTCTGTAGGATAATGCCAATATAGATATATGTGAGATCTTGTCATTGGAGTGGGTGTCTATTTCAATGGAGGTGGAGAATATCAGTTCTGATATATATCATATACTAAACAAGGAGACACCGTGTATATCTTCAAAGATTTGATTTCCTAAAATAAAGTAGAATTTTGGATTTTGCGAGGCAAGTCAAAGGACTTCACCATTGTTAATCTTAAGCTTTTATACATTGGTATAATATTTTGATCTTTGAGGCAAAGTCTTGTCCTCTTTCAAAGCTCCTTTAACTGCAAATAGGGATATGGTACTGTTGGGGAATATCTGCTGTTGGTTTATGGTATGCCTTTTTTCTTTTAACCTTGATGAGACTCTTTATCTTTTGGCCTGCTACCTTCTGCAGACAGATTACAAGATTACCATGTGATCTAAAGAGTTTATGTTATTGTTGAGCAGGTTTAACAGCTAGCACTATCAGTTACCCCTTGGAGGTGGCAAGAAAGCGGCTAATGGTGGGTGCTTTACAAGGTAAATGTCCACCTCACATGGTTGCAGCACTTTCAGAAGTTATTAGGGAGGAGGGTTTGTTAGGCCTTTATAGAGGCTGGGGTGCGAGTTGCCTAAAGGTAATGCCATCGTCAGGCATTACTTGGATGTTCTATGAAGCTTACAAAGATATATTGCTTGCTGATAGACGTCGTGTGTGACAGCAGAGATATAGTAGCACAGGAAATGAAATCTTATTCTTATGCACTCAAGCTAGAAGTTGGTGATGGTAAGAGTTCACCGTGGTCTCTATCATCATGAGATTTGTTACAGATGCGCATCCACAAATTTGGCTTCCCATCTTCAACACTCTTCCATGGGCACAAAGAAATTTTGTTAACATTTCTGTAAACGACAGAAAATGCTTTTATGATTATTGCAAGTGAATTACAAGCTTTTGCCTTAGGAATTTCTTCAGGTACTGTTTCTCAGGGGTCATTGTTGTGTACTATTGGTGTGACTAGATTGAACTCTAAGCATAGCATGGACCTGAGGCAGTGAGGTTCTGAGAAGCAAATGGGCCAGGTTTCCTCTATTTTCCTACCTGTTAGAAATGGAAGCAGGGGGGTCTTTTGATGTTGGTGCACTTGACTGATGCTCTGAAATGCGCATTTTCTTTTATGTTTTTCTTTTTTGCATCTTAGCCTCTGGTATGACAAGCTCTGGGGAACTTTAGGTTATCTTCAAATGTCGTGGTTGATGTTCTAAGTCGCTTCCATCAGTTGCGTAGTGGTGAACAAAGTTCTGTTGTGGTGGTTGTGAGAGCGCATTAAACTTGACAGTTGATTTGCTCTCCTTTTCCCTTCAATCTTTATTTACAGTTTACCTTACCTTTACTGGTTTAAAGCGCTCTCAATGTAAATGCTCGTTAACATTCTTCCATTTCTCTCTTTAAGCATAAACTTCATCAGTTTAGCAAACCCAAGTCATTTTTCAGAAAATAAAGACCTCTGCCTCCAATGTTCCTTGGATGTACGGAATTCAATTAGACAGTATGGTACTCTCACTCTCCTATCTCTTAAGGAAAGGAAGTCGTTTGTTTCTTCTCACGAGTGCACAAGAATCAATAAGAAAGACTCGGGTCATGTTGCGGAATTCAGTTTTAGCGAGAAGAAAAATATTTTTTTTTGAGTATTTATCTACCCAATATACTATGCTCAGTCCACTAATAAGAGGAGCAAAATGCTACAGACTGAAAGATTTCTTTTTTTCATTCCTCTTCGGTTTTTTCGGTTTTGGTCTAATTTTTCATACTGTTAACTCACAAATGAGACTAACATGACAAGATTGGAAAGTGTTCGTATATTTTTCGGGCACTATATAAAAGGGTCTGCTTCAACAAAGAAAGGTTAGCATCCTAACTGGCAACCACAATCATTCGACTTGCCTTTCAGAACGAATACGTTTATTTTTCAAATGACTCATATTGTTAAGTGCACCATTCCAAATTTCAGTCCAATCAAATGATCGGCAGCAATATATCTGATTCCCCTGCAACCACCCTATACAGAGGAAAAAAAGGGGACCAAATGGCATGGAATAGTCAAGAGCAGTTTCCCTGAATTGCTTTTGAGCATATTTGTAGAAGGCCACGTCCAAAGTAGGCAAATCTTAATTTAGCATGCACTAAATCTTTTCTCCCATAATACATGCTTTGATTATTCAAGATATCTACATTCTTGGATACAGTCGATAAATAAAAACACCACTATCTTTGTGACTGGAGAATCAATGAGCTTAAGCAGTAACCACTAAGGACACCCTCATACTGCTGCTTACCGAACAATCAAAAGTCTGCCTGCTGCGAACATTTCTACCGTCCACCGAACGAGTAAAAAGTAGACATATCTTTGTTCAACGATCTAGAGTTCACAGGATGAAATATCTGCATGACAAATGGTAAAATGTGCAAACATGTATGGATATATCAAAGAACTAAAATCCCGCAAAACATGTCACAAATAACCAGACACAACGGCAGCAACAAATACCAACAATAGCACAAATAAAGGAGAGCACTTAACCTCTACCCACCTTCATCAGACAGCTGTTCGAATCGAGCCACTATGTGTTTTCCGTAGGTGTATTTCTTCAAAGCATGAAGATGAACTCTGATTCGGCTTAGCAGAATTTCCCGGTGCTTATTGTTGCTAATCTCAAGAATCTTCTGGACCACATAATTCGCAAATTGGTCCTTCATCATCGTCTACCATGAGAACCAAAATTGCCCCGTGAATAAGTCAATTTAGGCAAGAACTTATTTGTCATTGCTTTGAAAAAAAGCACTAAACATTTACCAAATAGAAAAGTGAGAAAAATGACATTAGTTCGACACAACGCTAGCATACAACAGAGATCACTTCTTACCAATTAGACTTGCAGTCTATTACTATCTCAGTCTAGGTGGACTAACCCAAGTAACAAGGTTGAGCCCCTTAGAGACTAAAGCTTCTGCCTTCCTGGAAGTGAAGTTAGTTACACAGTTCATAATCTTCTCCAAACTACTTTCAGTTAGCAATTAGCTTCACTATTGTTAAGCCAACTTTTCCCATGGTGGATAGATTGTACTTAAGAGTTTTATATCATTGGAAAAAGAGGAACATTATTCATGCGATACCATACCAAAAACATGTAATAGGATAAGAACTTTTGTTTGAGCTAAGTGTCAAAAACACACCTAAACTATCCTTTTTTTTTTGAGTTTCATACCTAAACTTTTGAAAGTGTGAGAAACACACCTAAATTAGCACTCACTAGTTTGAAAAACACACCTCAATGCTAACAGGAGCAAATGTGTGTATGCATACACTCAGGCGCATCTGGTCCAAAATTTTGTCCACGTGGATTTTTTTTTTTTTTGCCAACAGATTTCTTTTTGAGTCAAATGTCAAAAACACACCTAAGATATCTTTTTTAAAATTTCATAACTAAACTTTTGGGAGTGTGAGAAACAATACCTAAACTATTATTTATCAGCTTGAGAAATGCACCTCAATGTTGACTGAACCGAATTTCGTTCATGTTTTTTTTTTTTTCCAATTGATTTTTAAAGATTGAAGTTGTGTGTTTCAATTTATATTTTCAGCTAGGATTGTTATGTGTGTTAGTTATATGTTGTCACTTTTTGCCACGGTGAAGTAGTTTTCCACGTGGCAACTTTTTATTTTATAATACTCACCATCACATATTACTTGAGGTGTGTTTCTCAAGCTCATGGATGATAATTTAGGTGTGTTTCGCACACTCCGAATAACTTAGGTGGCAAACTCAAAAAAAGCGGTTAGTTTAGGTATGTTTTTGGCACTAAAGTAATTGATAAAACAAGAAAATTTATCCCAACCCCCATATTAACCCCACTATTTCAGGATAAAGTAACTCTGTATTCAAAAGCTTGTTGATCATACTTATACCCCCAAAATAGAGGCATAATAGACCATGTTAAAACAATGCATATACGAAAACAATCAAGGAATGCATCCAAACTCATGTCCCTTGCATAGACAATTAATAGATGTGCATTCAAAAAGGAATTGATCAGCAAATGCAGCAGGAGGAGGGTGGGGGGTTGTAAGGCATACAACTACTACAAATAGGTAGAGCAAGAGAGCAAGAAAGAGCATGTGTGAAACCGATAGATGATGAGATAGTGAACAAAACTAAGAGCTGTGACCGTCAAACTCATCCCGGCATGAAGACAGGTGGGCATAGCTAGTATACCACTGCTTCATAACAGGACATTAACATAACCAAGACTAGAAACCTTTCCTTTTGAAAACAAACACAAGTATTGCTACAATTGATGCATACGATCCTCAACATGCTGAGAAAAGGCCTTTTCCATTTTCAACAAACAATTTATTTGAGATGTCCTTACCATCCATTCCCTCTTCTTCTTTGGCTTATATCTATTATACTTCGTTCCCCCTTCTTTTTTCATTCTTTTAGAGCACTATAGGGTCCTAAATTAGGATCTACTTAGTCAGTACGCTGATTCACTGATACCACGTTTTGCAGTAACCCAGATCTTGCCATGTCCCATCCAATAAAAGGTCAACACCAAATAGTATTATTCCACAAACCCAGATCAAATATCTGAGGTGCACATTAGGATCTATTATAAAAATGAACTCTCACCTTGCACATGCAGATACATTTCTTTGGACAATTTTTTTAAAAATGTTTCTACCATAAAATATAGAACTTTTGCAGTTGACATCAGATCTTATGAAAACAATTTCAATATTTCTCATCATGGAAAAAATTCATCAGACAACCTTGCAATCAAAGAATTAGGACATCATATTCTCCCCCTATTACAATCTGTTGAACATTTTAATTCCACTTCATAATAATTAAAAAAAAATGGAAAAGAATGCAGGGTTAAATTTGTTTGCTAGGGAGATTTTGTAATTGATTGTATGAATATTCCCAGTAGTCTTTTGTGACGTTTGATTTTAGTACCTTCTTGGTACTTAGTCAATAAACCTTTATCTTGTTTAAAAAAAATAATTACACATAATAAGTGAAATTCGTAGATTGGAAAATAAAATAAATAATCTTCAATAGCATGTTAAGTTGTACTGATAATTTCTCCTAATAGGTTCTTGCGAAGTCTTAATTGGAAAAATTATATTTAAGGGAAACAGAATGAGAAAAAGATTGCAAGCTGATGAGGCTAGAGAAAGAGCTAGGGTATAATTCCAAAGAGCACATTCTTGATATACAAGTCCCTATCTGCATTTTTCAAAAACGACCCTCTGATGGCAGAATTCTAGGTTTTACATCTCACTGAAGTCTGTTGAGAACTTAATTAGAACAGCTACACAAGGAATGACCCACATTTCAGTTTCTTTGTCAAATGACCATCAATGATTGGGAAAGTAAAGAGTTGGCTTAATTCAGTTTAGGCACATGGTCAGAGGCGGATCTAGGATTTTGGGGTTGAAGGTGCCACATGAACGATAGCGTCCTTTCAAAATTTACACCAGAGATAATTAATACTCTATTTAGCTCCAAAAATCTTATTTTTAATTTGATCAATTAGAGACGCTTTAAAAAGCTTAGCATTACCCCCAATATGGGACTTCCTGGCACGAATTCAGATGCAGTTGGCTTCCACAATATGGGTATTGGACACTGGGCAGGAAATTTTTTTAAAAAAGAAACGTTTAGTAAAATACTAAGTGCTTCATAAAAGCAATTTTTAATTGATTGGTCAAACGTAAACAAATACTCATCAAACGTAAACAAATTTCAAAGCATTTTAATTTTTTTTTAAAGTAAGTTGATTTTTTAAAACTCAACTAAACAAGGCTTAAATATATTTTAGCATCACATTATTGTCAATAACAGTTGCTTTGGCTTGTTGGTTTGTTTGAACATTTTGATAGGAGAGATCAAGGGTTCAACTCTATCCATCCATAAGGTTCTTGTAAAAGAATTTTCGGGTTCAATTTGCACAAAATTTGTTCAGGTTGAGGCTCGAACTCAAGACCTTACGAAGGAAAACTTGATACTTTACTATCTGACTACAAGTTCATTTTGTTATTGTGGGTACAATGATTTATATTCAAACTTTAATACATATATACCAATAGATATAGAGTTTCAACCAACACGAGAGGGTGCCACAACACTCCATGTCACTACATAGATCCGCCCTGCACATGGTCTTCCTATCGTCCTTTACAAAGAGGTTTTACAGAAATTGCTATGCGAGAATCGTTGATTACTGAATTACAGATGTGAAGGAAAACATAAAGAACTGTAAACAAGATAATTCAGATCTCTACTACAATTGCTATGCGAGAATCGTTGATTACTGAATTACAGATGTGAAGGAAAACATAAAGAACTGTAAACAAGATAATTCAGATCTTCTTACCAACAAACAGTCATTTCCCTCTGATTCTGCGAGAATCTCCTCAATCAAGAGCTCCCTCTCAGCAGAATCACCATATTCCAGACACTTCTCAACAACGTTTGAGGCATATTTGTGTTGGCTTAACTGTACAATATTTCCGGTCAACTTTCCAATAATTTGACTTCTTTCATGTGGTCTTCCCCTCTCCAGAACATGCTGCAGCCACAAAGTCAGTTTTGCATAACAATTGCACATGCACTAAATTCTTGTGTTAACACTACCGGTGCCCCTTAGTTCATCACTGTTCCCCAAAACAAACTGTTTTATTTTTCAGTTGAGCAAATTACTTTTTCCCTCTTCCTTTTTTTCATTTGGGGGGTTGGTAGGTTGGGTGCATGGACACAGCAATAATAGCACAGAAAAACCAACGGGAAGTTTCTCAATCTATTCATCAAGTGCACATCCTTATCTAATGAAAGGTATAATTTTATATTTTACTCATTGAATGACATCGATATCTAATAGAAAGGAAGGAATTTACAGAACACTTAAAATAAGCCAGTGTAAGATGATAATGTCCCCATCACACCACACTAATTGAACTTCTTTTAGTTTGCGCAATGGAAGAGAAGAAACCGCATATAGTGATCAGGAAGTTACAGAAGTTGATGATAGGAAAGAAAGTTATCGCATATCACCCGGAGAAGAAAGATGCAAACCTGGGTGACATAGTTCCCATACTGATCTTGAGCAAGAGCATAAGCAGAATCCAAGATTTCATGCACTATACACCGACTTTGGGAGTTTTCTGAACAATGTTCCAATACTCTCTTTGGAAAATTCATATGAAATGAGATGGGAGTCAGTTGAAATATAAAACAAATTAACTATATCTCATGGTACAACATGGTTTATTAATACCTGGATTACACGGCAACCATAAGGATGAGTAGACAATATAGCTACTTGGCCTTGGAATGAGGAAATAATGAAGCTAATTTTTTCAGTAGGCATGCACTCGATGCATTTTTGGATTACATGGTTACCATTTTGATCTCGTACGCACCTCATTACATGCCCATTGAGTTCGTGGACAAGTTCTGTTTTCTGATCGCTATGTAAGGCTAAGTTTAGTTTACCTTGGCACTGATCGAGATCGATAACTTCCAGCGCCTAGAAAGAACATCAACAGCAAGACAATGACATCTTTGTTTGTGCAACTTACACAGTTGTCGAACATTGTTTATAACCTATACAAGGGACCTTAAAATCTGTTTTCAGCTCTACCCTTCAAGAGATCCAATTAATTAGCAATATTGGTAGCCACTTGGAGTATTTGAGTAAATTGAAAAGGAAGTGTTGTTGAAGTTGAAAGACATTTGTAAGAGTTGCCGTTGTCAATGGACATGAACTTGATTTGAAAGAAGTAGAAGATTTGTATGCACAGGCCAATATTTCACTTGAAGTTCAAATACTAAATTTACATATTCGCAACTACTTATTATGCCCAAATAGGTAAGTGAATATAGAGAGCCAAAAATTGGTTGGAGAAGCCCATCAACCGAAGTATATATATCAAAACCCTAATGAAGTGAAAATGGTAAAAGGGCTAACTATTAAGGGCTAACTATTAACAATTTAATACTTTAGCACCATTGATAATGATGATATTTCTTAGAGCATGTATATCAGGAAATTCTTTAAAATTGATCAGCTATTCAACATGTTAAATCAAGGATCCTATATCGAAAAACTCATCAAATTTCAGCCACTAATTCAAGAGTCTCTCTTTTCAAAAAGAAAACATTGAAGGGAGGAACGTGAACGCAACTCCAGCTCTTCAGAGTCAAGGGCCATGGCTTGAAAGCAATTGTTTTTTATAAGACAATAATATTATTTATTGGGGAAGTCCCCATACACAAGTTGTTCGCCATGCAAGAATAACAACTTTCACATGATTCCAATCATAAAACTATATCGGTATGCTTGCAATGAGATATACCTTCTGAATAACTCGACAGCCATACATTTGCAAACTTAAAGGCAGCATCTGCCCTGCTAATTGGCATGCCAGCATCTTTCTTTGCTCATGACTTCCATGCTCAAAGAACTGGACACATTATTCAGATATGCAAAACATGCTGGAAGGTTAAAGGCTCAAGGGTTTAAAAAACTGAAAATGTCCAGAAGAGATGTGAAAGTACAAGAAAACCAGAGTGTTTACCTTTTGAATGACATAATTCCCGAACACATCTGTTATTAATTTTGAAGCATGTGGAAGAATTTCTTTGAAAACAGATGCCTTCTCCTCAACACTACAATTTTCCAATTTCTGCTGTATAAACCGACTCCCATGCTGATCAACACTGAGATTAAAGAACCATGAAATTAACTTCACATCATCGGGACTATACAGAAAGTTTACTGCAGAAGATATACTGGTAGGTCATATATACTACCTGAATTCAACCACACGGCCTGCAATATCAGAGAGGTCAACTCTTCGAGCATTGCTTTGTTTCAGTTCTTCAAGAAATGAATGTCTTTTAGAGTCATTCAAGCTACCAGAACTCCTTTGTGCAGGCCATCCAGAATACAATCCATTATTTCTACCTGAAACAGGAGCAGGTTTAATTTCATTCCTTCTTCCCATAGGAGATCCTGACAGTATAGGACTACCAAGAGGTGAGGCTGGAAACTGTTGCGTGAATCCCAGGCCAGATGGACTCCCAAAATAATTATTACCAGGAATTATCATTTTTCCAGCACTTGGTAAGTTCAGACTTCCAATTGGTGGACGAAGAAAATTCTGTTCAGCAATATAAGAAGGGATATTTGGCTCCTTCTGTGAGGCATAAGCATCAACCTCAAGCCCGAACACACCAGGGGAGGGAAACCGCATATACTGACTAGGAGAAGCGTGTGAATCATCAACAGGATGAGGATGATGAAAGTACTGCATATGAAAAGGATCCGGGAAAGAAGGATGCATCATTAATCCATGATGCCCATAAAACTTGGTTAAATGATGCATATCACCAATTTGTGGAACGTTTTCCCTTGGAGCAACACTTTGACCATTGAAACTTCGTCCAGAACCAGCATCATTATGCATAGATGGATATCCAGCTAAAAATGGAGAAAGAGAAGGCGAACCCAAAGCATATCCCCCTATATTGTATTGAGGAGCATATCCACCAGATTGACTCAAATTAGAATAATACGGGTTACCAGAAGCCATATAGGCTGCAGCTGTTGCATATAGAGGAGGTGTGAGGCCAGAACCTTGAGGAGCTGCTTGTACTTCAACTGAAGTGAACCAGTTATGACCATAACCTTTGGCTAGGTTACTTTGTAGTGTATTAGTCCCAAGAGTATTTGCTTGAACTTGTGGTCCATTGACTTGGCAAGTCATGCTTCGCTGGGAGTGGTACTGCTGTTGGTGCTGTTCTACTGCATTCCTGCTGTGAGAATACCGTTCATCCTTGTTCTTACTAGTCTCTGGAGCCTGAACATTCTTTGAAATACCTGACGCTATCTCATCACTGACTAAGAGTTCATTCATCAGATGTGCATCATTACAAGGTAATTCACCCTTCTGAGGGGAATGAGACCTCCCAAGATTGTCAACACAAGATTCTTTTTCAAGTGTAATGACCAGAGGCAGATCAGAGGCAGTTATACCATGGTCACCTGACACATCCGCACAAGGATCTGCATTGTGTTTATTTGAAATATCAAGGGAGAGACCATCCAGTGTAAGAGATTGAATATCAGAAACAGTTGGTTCTTCCGCAGCAACATGACCAGAGGACCGAGATTGATTGTAAACTGGTGATGGAGTGCGAGGGAAGTCCTCCTGTGATCAATTACTCAACAGTATAAGCAGCATGGAACATGAAAAAGATAGCACTCCAGAAATCTAAATGATACCATCTTCTAATTCATTAGCACAATGTACCACATGCATACTTCAGAAAATTAAGCACAACTTCTTAGATGTTGACAAATGGGCATATGCTAAACTTGGAAAAAGGAAACAACACACATAATGTAAAAAGTATTCTTGAACTTCAATACCTGGATTAGGTCAACCAAACTTTTATGTTGACCTGCAAAGGAGGCCAAGTGCTGTCCTGAAGCACCACTCTGGGGCAGATCATCTGAACCACTCTGTGGTAAATTTTCATCTTCGGGCTCCTCATCATGAGTGGAAAGAGAACTTCTAGTCACATGCAAGGATCCATCTTTACTATTGTCAGAAGAATTTAAGTGGCAGCTATCACCCAGATCTGCAAAATGGTGTGTCAGGTGTCTGTTCTCTCTTGAAATAATAGGAGGAGGAAGCCGAGGATTCAAGTTGACATTAGAGTTGTAGTATGCAAAATACGAGGGATCAGCACGCATCTGCTCTTCAGACTGCCAGTTCTGCATGGCAGTGTCTAAGCTTGCGAAACTCAACTTTCGGCTGGAACATTGATCATAAACAAGGTTACCATAGGCTGAAAATGAGCCCTCCATACTAGGAGGCGCACTACCACTACGATTTGGAACCTTATTTCTATTATGCCCATGAATCTTATGACCTTTAAGAAGCAATCCCAATTCATCAGCTGCCACTTCATTCATTGGAGATGCAAATGAGACTGTGTCCTTGGCAGAAACCCACTTTTCAGTTCTACTGTCTTCGAGTATTCTCATAGGGCTCTCAGTCGCCATGTTGCTCAAGAGTAAGCAAGCATATTTTAACAAGAAAAGTTCTGAAATCAACTAAGTCAAAGGTGGAGACATTTCAACTGAAGCTTGTCATCAACACTGCGTCAAGAGACTGTAGAAACAAAAGATACAAAGCTGTGATGACTACATATAATATGTAGCAACTCCAATGGCAGATTCAGATGATAACCAACAAGGAACAAAAGAAGTTTTTGTCAAAGAAAAAAAAAGAAGAGGAAACATTAAACAAGGATGAGCAGACATATTTATTTAGCTACCATGAAAACAACATTTACTTGATTATATAAATGAAAAATGAATAAGCTGTCAGCAAAGTAGTACAACAACCCTAGTTAGTTTTGAAACTCAGAAGCATTTGTCTTGAAAGAAGCTTAATGGTTTTATTGTCCAAATAAGAAGGAAAAAGCCTAATGGCCATGTGACGCCTGTCTTGAAATAGAACGGACGAATTGAAGTGGTGATCACCACATACACAGAGAGTGATAAAACATAGTGAGGACAAAACATGAGAAGAGCAATCGAGTAATTAAAATTCAAAACGAACCCTTTTTTGTGAAAGAAGAAAAAAAACAAGAGAGTCAAAGGAACCCTAGTAACCAACAGCAGAAGAAAACTGCAACATACATACCTGACCATACAAGGATTAAGGAGAATCCAGAGTCTGCTGCGACGAATTGATGTGACGATCAGCTCCTAGACCTATACTTGCTATCCGAACAAGAAAGAAGACAGTTTTCTTGTTTCTTTTAAATTACTATCATTATTACATTACAAATGTCGCTTCTGAAACCCCACCACGGGGGTTGAAAATTTCCTCTATCTTCCACTATTATGCCCTACCTAATCAAAATATTAATTAATTTATTATCTTAAATCAAAAATATATTAAACATTAAAAAATTCTGTTTTAAATGGACTAAAAAATCATATTTGCTATCACAACTTCATTCTCTATTATGATCACCAAAAAAGACAACTAATTTAAGAGAAGTTGTATGGATTAAACCAATTTCTTCTCATTACAAATATATATAAGGTATGGATTGAAATTGATGAGATTTCCATGGATACGCCATACAATATATAAAGGGAATAAATTTTAAGCATATATTATTATTTTGTCACAAAAATGTTAAATATTTTAGCACTATATATTCATATATGAGGTAGCAACATGTATCCTGTTTGTACAAAAAGGTATAATAAAATAATTTCAGTCTTCTTGAGCGTCTTTCTTGATTGTTGCATAAATTTAATCAATTCGATCCGTAAATCAATAGGGAACAGAACTGAACAAAGGCTAAGTTTATATACAAGAGCAATACCTCAAGTCAGTAATCACTCTCGAAGATCGGGATATTAACAGTTTCTTTTGAAGTACATAAAACAGTTTTATCCCTACGAAAGTCCATATACAAAAACAAGTGCTACAGTAAAACAGTACATACGTGTGTGAATCCTATAGTCTTTAACTCTACGAAATTATATATACAAAAAACATACAAATCCAAGCCAAGCATTAAAAATACCATAACATAAAAATCTAATACCAAACATTAAAAATACCATAACATACAAATTCAATACCAAGCATTAAAAATACCATAACATACAAATCCAAGACCTAGCAAGACAAATACCATACAATAAAAATTACAGCATACAGTAAAATATCAACTGTGGATTTTTGCACAAATAAATCTTTAAATGTTTCATTTCCAAATTATGTTGATTTCTAAGTGAGGTAGATGAATGGTTCGGTTAACTACTTGCAATAAAATATACACGTGAGTGTATATATATGTAGTATTATGTTTGACTTGGTCTTTTAACCTTGTAGTTTATTGTTGAAAGTGCATACACTAGGTAAATGCAACAACAATAATATACCATGGTGTCTGCAAGTGATGTATAAAAAATATAATGTGCTTAAAGATCTTATTTTTACCTTGGAAGGTAAAGTGGCTCAAAGAGTGGTTGATAACAACTTATTTGTTAGTTAAAATGGTGATTAATATCTTATTGTTAAATCTCTCATAAAAATCTCATTTTACATAATTACCAATTTGATATGATCATATTATTGCCAATGTGGGGCATTTTTGTAACAAGAAGAAATAATATAATTTATCCCAATATTATAGTAACAAGTAACAACCATCCAAACAAAGTGTTAAAGTAACCTTCAGTTTTGCCATAATGTCCTACATTTGCTAACTTGTTATTTTGTGTGCGACAATCAATATTCATTCTCATGTGCATTCTGTTTCCCAAGTCCGAGAGGGTAAAAGTTGAAAATAAGGATATTCATTTCGAACATCAGTCTTTACAATGTACATTCACAATTCATAACCTTATCCATCCATCCGTCATGTTCCTTTTTACATGTCTTGCAAAATTACAGTATTATTATTTACAAAAAGGAGAAAATAGGCACTTGGACATTTTTATATTCGTAAAATTCAATGCTAGTAGCCCAGCCAAGCGGACGGTACTGGTTGGAACTTTTGCTTGGCACATGCCAATAGATCACAGTACTCCACATGATTCAAGCAGTCGCGGAAGTCTCTGAAAATCCTTTCAAACACTCTCCATTGGACTTTATAAGACCTTGAATACGGGAAAGGTAAGATCACCTGCAAAATATGTTGCGACACATAAAGAGCACTATGTTACTAAAGAAAGCATGAAAACTGTATGAAGATAATTGCATCAAAAGACTTGATAACAAGGCAGAAATCTTTCACGTGTTATTCCCTTGTTTTATGCTCTTTCCCTCCACCTTTATTATTTGGATAGCCAATTCAACCAAGCCCCTTACCACATAATAAATATAAGCTAGCAGATTTAAGAAACACAAAAAATTATCACAACAGTTTGCTTTAATAACTACGCCTGCAGTTATTAAATGATGCTCATCATAACAAGACCGTCGATACAGGACTGAAAAAGTAATTATCAGAGATACAACAAGGAATAGAAGATTCTCCAATTTTGCTTACATCCCCTTCTGATGCCAGGCGCTTTAGCAAATTAAATGTTTGTTCATTCTCCTCCAAGTTGTCAACCACAGCCAGCCAGATTATTGAAGCAAGTTCATGAGCCATGTCCCTTGACTTACCACAGGCAATAAACTGATCTGAAGAAGCAAGAGATAGAACAAGATTATAGGGTTGAGAAGGAAAAGTTAAATAATAGGTTAATATCAGGGTACTATTAGTGCAGAGAGCATTAATCACTAAAAAGACATATGCTTAGTGCAGAGATCGTTAAACACTAAACAGATCATGCTCAGTATGGAGCTATGGGACCATATCAAAGTTAATTTCAGACTTGACACCTACAATTATAGGTGTATGGTGCATCTACACAGAAGAAGAGGGTAATAAAACCTTATAAAATAACAAGCATACTCCTCTGGATCTATACAAGTACATAAAATAAATGTCAATGTTCCATAATTCCTCAAGGGTTTGTGATAACAAAGCCACTTCATTAGCTTTGTAAGCCTAAAGTTCTGAACTGATATCAGATCTCACTGGAAAGTCCCATGTATATTGCAGAGCAGAACTACTTTTTTTAAGAGAGAAACACTAGCCAGTAGTTTCACCAATTATCGCAATGTAGTTTTAAAACTGGGGGTAAAGATGGGAGAGGGAATGGATAATAAGCGTGCAGTTTTAGCAACCATGTAGAGGTTAGGGCAGTTCTACAGAAGATTTTTTTTTAAAAAAACGGCAAGGGTATACAAAGAGGAGGAGGAGGTCTATTTACTAGGTAACCTCTCCAGAGATGATAAAACAAGAATATGGTAGAGTGAACTCTTTTTGCCGCATTGTCATCTGAAGTTATTGAGGAATGGCCTCTCATTCTTGGCTGCTTTTCCTCTGGAATTATTATTGGCAACACAAGGTTTCCCAAGATCAACTCTTTTAAGGTTTGATATACACTCTGCCACTGCTTCCTTCTCATTGATCTCCTTCACATTGTCAGCCATAAAGGCATCACATGATGCTGACATCCCACCTTTCATGTTATCTCCATCCTATTGCTGTCTTAATCCCTTTATTTCGCCATCCTCCTTGTTCCGTACTGCTGTTTTGGATGGTTCATTGGTTTGTGCCAGATCTGGTTCTCCACTTTCTTCGAGAATATTGGCCCTTGAATCCTCCACATTAATATTTATGACATCCTTTAATGTCAAATCTGGTTCCGAATAGGTTTGATAAGAGTGGCCATTCTGTTCCCCTCCTCGAATTCTTTTGTTGAGGTTAATAGCTAATTCAGGAGTAAGTCTACAATCTGAAGTGCTATGCATATGTATGGCTTTTGGTTAGTGTAAGTTGCATAACTTTTTTTTCCTGTTTTAGAATGACAGAGAAGTCCTAGAAGAAGGAAATATAACTAGAGCATAAGAAATAATGCCTAAACAACCAATTATGGCATGATCTGTAGTCTCTCCATTGTGTCTCTTTTCCTTCTCAAAGGTACATTATTTAATTTCACACTTTCCCTTCACAAGCCAAAGACAATGGTACAACTTCATTAGCAGGCTAGTCGTAGTGATTTACAAGGCCTTCCAATAAAGCCAATATTCTATGTAAAAGAGCATCAATCAGTTAAAACCATAATGTTTCAATTAAGTAGCTCCTCCTGGGTTCTGTGTGCATAGTTTCTTCCAGTCTCACTAGTTCCGCAAGAATCTAGCACAATCATATTGTTCTTCCAACCATCCCGTCTCTGCCTTCTATTTTTCAGTGTTCATTTCTGGAGGATAATGTGGAACAGACTGAATGGTTGTAGTGGCTCCTCCAATGTAGCATATTATACATTTATTTGGTGTTTGTCAGGAATTTATATAAATTCTTCCATGGTTTCTAGTTCTACATACCCATCTTAGATCCATTCAATATCCAGAGAGGACATCCAATGTTGTATCTCTTTCCCAACTCCCCACTCTTACAAAGAAAAAATATAGTCAATTGATATCAAGGAAAACTTAAAAATCTCACATTAGAAAGTTTCGAGCTCAACAAAATAGCGGCTTCAAACCTCTACCAGCAGAGCCATCAATGGTTGGGCAGGTTTCCATGTCAAAGCTCAAGGAAATCCAATAAAACTTAACAAGACACACTTTAAAGAGATCTACCATCTGAAGTTGCTATGCCTATGCAACAGTAAGTAACAAGTCGGTTAAGGTTACGAAATCACTTAATCGTATACCATACAAGGGGAAAGCCATCTATACGAAGCCATATCAGTTGCGGATACAGACTAGGCTATAAGGAACGGAGTCTTAAACCATGTACCAAGACTACAGTAAGGACTATGGAGAGTAGTTGCTTCATCTTCAACCTCTCAAATTTTCAATTTTCCTTTTTATTTCTCATCAAATGAATGTCATACACTTTGGGGTGTTCCAATGATTTGGGCTTAAGACTTTCATGTTGGAGGTCTCAAGTTCGAAACCCCTTACTGGTGAAAGCAAAGGTTTGCCTTCTGGGTCGAGCTCATTCCACTGGGCTTGCCGAGTGAGGGCTACCTCTCCTATGTGGTTTGCGAGCTATTTGTGACGAGCCGTCCAAAATTCTGCCCGAAAATGCCTTAAAAAAACGTCCATGGCAAGCTTGGAGCACTCCGGAAGGCTCTAGAAAGGTGTAGATCTTGGTAGACTAGTCCGGAAGGTTCTAGATCCATGTAGAATCTTGTAGAGAAGTCTGGAAGGTTCTAGAGACGTGTGGAATTCTCTAGAAAAGTCTAGAAGGTTCTAGAGACGTGTGGAGTTCTCTAGAACAGGTTGGAAGACTCTAGAATTCCCTAGAGAAATATAGATCTTGCAAGAAGGGCCAGGAAGCTTCCAGAAGATTCAAGACTAGTGTAGAGAAAGTCTTACCATGTAAAATATCTTAGATATTTTGTAGGAGCTTTCTAGAAGAACATTTGTAGCCCTTGGATCAAAATGATCCTAGCCATCCATTTAGGGAGGGGACTAGTATACCGCTAAGCATTAGAGTTAGGCTGACTAGCAACTTAAGAGGGAAAAGTTTGCTAGGCCGCACGGTTTGTTGGAATTGCGACCAAGTCCGTGACATATTGCATAGGAGCAAGGGGTTTACCCTGTGCGCACCTAAAGGGTAGTGGTTGTGGGTTCCTTTTGTCATCAAAATGAAAAAGAAAAATGAATGTCATCTTCTTCTGATAAGTCTAGCTACTCTTAGCATGGATTCCACTTCATACGTACTGTTCACCTTACATGAAGGCTCGTGCAAAACACGTACCAAGCTTTTATTAGAAAGGAACACAACAAAGAGGAGTGCTCCACTTCTCAAGAGAAGATCTACTTAAGTCTTGATTAGACTTTAACAATTACAACGTACATCATTAGCTTCAGATGCAAGGTTAAGATTTCATGCAATTAGCTAAGGGCTTCGCTAGCTGTTATATACAGAATCAAGAACAGAGTAAACGCAGCTAGGTGGATCTTGCAACATTCTGTAAGTTACTAACACTACTCATGGTGGTAATCGCAACAGCCTCTCGCCAAAAACAATAGGAATCTTTTGTATCTTCATTCTCCAATCACCTTTGCCCCACCCTTTAGAATTAGCGGTGCAACCCACCATGTTTCAGAAACATTTATTTAGTACTTCAAGATTTTGAGTGATATGTTAACCTTTCATTCGCTTTATTCGGTCATGACAACATGGAAACTAATAGCTAGTAGGGTTAGTGCAGAGTCCTGCCTGTTTTTGAACTAATGACATTGGTGTATCTATCAAGACTAAGAGGGTGTTTGGATTGACTTATTTTAACTACTTTTTGGCTTTTAAGCATTTTTTAAATTTTTGGAGGTGTTTGGGAAAGACAAAAGATGCTTTTAAGCACTTATAGTAAAAAACGAAGCTAAAAGCCAAACGTTGGGTATGACCAACTTATGACTTTAAACTTTCAACTATCGCGATGGATCTTCATGTTTCCCTTGCCAGAAAAGGATTGTGCTGATTTTCTACCTAGTTCATCTCGCCGTATCTAACATTTTTGGCAATTACATATCATGTTATAAATGAGAAAAAAACCATGACATGAATCTGTACATGGAAGTGCTAAAGCTTAGTGTTACAAATTCAGGAAATAAGAAAGACAGGCGAAGATTATCATACTGATCAAATCTGAAGTAAATATTTGAGTATTTTTTTATATAAGAAACAACAACATGTCCATCATAAGAAAAGAGGAATAGCAGAAATGTAAGTAATTATTTGAGACTGCACCTATGATGGTTCCATGAAGAACTCCAGACAAAGGGGGCATTTTTGAAATTTCAAGCTGCTCTTTGAGAAATAAATAAACATGACCAACGATCTCGTCATCCAATTTTTCACCCAGGGAAAAGATGTGTTTGCTGATATACAATGCAGTATATCTCCTGAAACAAGGTAATGGCATCTGAATGTCACTCATAGGAAAATAAAAATTGTTTTATCAAATCAAACATTAACTCAAATTAACTAGTAAGTATTATGTAACCTCTAAATAAGGTTTTTACGACCTGCATCACTGCGTTCTCTCAGAACATAAATTTAGGTTTGAAGGTTCAATTGATATGTTTCTTAAGAAAAGAGCAGTACCTTTTGGTCAACCCTTGAGGAATAGGGCCTGGCCATCTGTTAACGTGGGCAGCGGCAGCGAGAGGAAAAGTGCTGAGAAGAGCAGCATTCCAGAACATGTCTTGGCGAAAGATATGAGCCCATTGCTTGTTAACACAGGACAAAGTTCCCCAGTCAGAGATAGGGAGGCGAATGAAAATTTCAATAAGCAGATGATGTGGAAGCTTCCCAAAAGCAGAATCAGCGGGTAGATGGTTTGACATCGGACCACACACTTTATGCAATCAACAAATGGTTCCTAGTAAACAAGAAATTTGGCAACTACGAATAGTAAATTTCACAATTTCCTATGGATGATGGAGTAATACGGATTTGTCGAGTGACAAGAAATACCTCTCTTCAAACAATCAGCTGCGAGAGATGAGAGGATGAATAGATGCCCTTTTCCCCTGTAAGCTTCTTTCTGCCTTGTCACTCTACCTCACCTCTATCTTATCATTCCTACTTATAATGGAGTCGTATTGGACTGGACATTTTCCCCGGGGATTCGATGCCGACCGAGTTAACTCACAAATTTGGATGATTTTTTTCGCCTTAGATCCGTTCTGATCAGTTTAAATTTTTAAGTTTTTATTTTTCAATTAAATTTAATATGAGAAAAAATAATAATTCATAATTTTTTACTAATTTATATCTCAACAACTAATTGATTAATTCTAGTTAACTTTTTAACAATTGTTTCTTGATCATTAACTAAAAATTTCTAATTAACATTTCAACAACTAACAATTTATTGGACATGTGTAGTTTAAATTTTAAAAAATAAATTTAAATTAAAGTTAAGTTTATATCTTTAATTTTTACTAATTACAAAGATTTAATTTTACCCGCCCTGCATTAATTTTAGGGCAAATTACACCAAGAGACACTAAATTTAAAAAATTACAAAAAAATAGCCCAAGTTGTATAATATGTGTAGTCGGAGTATATTTGTGTATCATAATGTATATTTAGTATATAGCTCTGGTATAAGTAATATACATTGTATAGTAATATCTACTTTTTATAACTTTTGACAAACTGTATTGTGTAATCATGTATATTTTCACTAATTTTGAACTATTTTTTTACGTAAATAAAACATGAACTACTTTTTTTTTTTTTTTTTAAAAACTTTTTACTTTTTTGTATATAAATGTAATTTCTCCTTAATTTTAAAAATAATTACTTTAACTATCCCCACCTCATAACTTTAACCCTACCCCACGCCACCCATTGTCGTCCCTACCAACAACAAAAAAAATACTCCTAAATATGTAACTCGTAACCACGTCAACTATTTTTATTATATAGAGCATATAGCTACAAATATCAAAGCTAATTTAATTATTTGCAATTCACAGGGATATCTCTCAATTAGATTCAACTGAAATGGATGATTAAGATTATCTTTTTGACAAAATGCGTTTAAGATAATATTATACTCTGTTATTAAGATTGGCATCGCCTTCCCTATTGTGATTATGAGTAGTTGTAACTTGAACCTCCAACAGAATAGAGTACGTTTTGGAATAGCTTTATGTAGAAGAAGTGAGTGGATTGGTTCAATATGGGTATCACTAAATGACCATTTGGAACAAATTGAGAGCTCGATCATCTGGGCATGGGGTAAGGAAGATAACTCAGAAGTCAGAATGGTGAGTTGTTATGTAAGTCTCTCGCCCTCATCGTCACCCCCAACTCCCCAATCCCCACTACTATTTCTCTTCATCTCCTCCTCCTTCCCCACACATCACCAACTCCAACCTCCTCATCATCAAAAGCTTCCTCCTCCATTTCTTTTTTCCCTACCCACCATTCCCTATATATGTATGGATTCATGTTTTCCTTTGAAACCTAAATTTCTCCTCTCTGCAATTTTATTCTTTAAGCGTTCCACTTGGATTATGGGAAATACGCAGGTTGAGATGGTTCCTTCACAGACACTGAACTTCTTTTTCAACCAGAAAATGATATCACCTGATCACATGTTAACGACTACCACAAAACAGTGACTACATGAGAGAAACAGCAAACACAACTGTATCAAGATCTAACAAAGCTGGGAAATGTTGAGGTTTGGTGTACATATCCTCTTCCTTCTAATCCTAGACACTTCATTGTTGCCCTTGTGGTCTTTGTTGCTGGAAGGAAGGGTGCGTCTGAGGTGTGTTCTGGAGAGGCATCATACCCTGCTGCAGATTCTGTGTATTTTGTGACATGTTTCCAAATGCGCCATGCTGCTGCTGTTGTTGGATTGACATCATACCAGGATTGTTTCCTCCCATATTGAACACTGCAGAGAAAGCACCATCTCTGTTTAGTATGTTTTGCAACTAGAAACAAACACCACTTTTATTTGGTTTACAACATTCTCTCTTAGGGCTAAGAAAGGAAGAGAAATCCTCACGGACAGAACTATATAAAAGATAAGTAGAGGGAGGTGTTTTTACTTTGATCACTCAAGTTAGCAGCAGCAAGATTGCGAGTTCCACCAGACATTCCAATCTGAAAGCGTCATATGAGGCCATAAAACAATTGGCAACATAATATAAAACACACACACAAAATAGGCTATTCCCGTACAAATGGCTTTCGAAAAAACAGAATTTTCATATTGGAAGTACAAATGTCCTTGAACATGTAGATATACATGCTTAAACATATGAAGTAACTTCAAGAAATGCAAGTTGAATGGAACGAAAAGATTATACTTAACAACACAAGTCAGGGACAAAACATAGCTACAGCCTCCCATCAATTTGAACCAAATTCACAGTCAAGACTGATCTCAAAACAGAAAATATTTGGTGTGTAATGCCAATAAAATAGAAAATTCTAATCAATCATCGCTAAGAAAACAAAATGAACTCCCTCCCTGTGAAGCTAAATAAAGACAACAGGATCACTCTCTTCACTCCAGAGAAGGCATTCATTCACCTTGTTGTAAATTATAATTATTGACCAAATAACAACCTCCAGCATGCATGACAACAACAATAGGAAATACAATTTGGCATACCTGCATTCGTGGCAGAAGAGTTTGTGATGGCATCATCGCTGACATATTTGAGATCTGCCATATAGAATGAGTTTAACATAATTCAGAACAGACTGCACATTTGGAAATTCAAGAAAAGAATGCTCGACAAATTTAGAAATCTTGATGCACATATTTCAATGGTATAACAAGTAATAAGGGAAAAGCTTGTAAATAAAACAATAAAATAATAAACAGGTAATAATCAAAAGATATAATGAAGCATGACACAGAAAAGACCAGATAAGCTTTATTTTAGCCGAGTGTCTATAGGAAATTGTTTCTCTACCTTCCCAAGGTAGCTTAAACACCCACCCCCTACAGACCCTAGACCCTACTTATGCGTTTACATTGGGTTATGCTCTCGTTGTTGTTGACACAGAAAACACCAGATGAGCATTGATTAGCGTGTATACCAGGGTAGTTAAATCTATGTCATAGGGGATGACTACATACACAGCACACCAAGTGATCTACAACCTCATATCCTGTGCTAAACAACATTGAGTACCTTCAGGGAAAATAAACTAGTTGACAAACTATGTGTTGGAACCTATTAGAGATGAAAACTTTCTAAAACTTTTGGTTCTAAGTAGTTCAGTACATACAATGCAACAAATATTTAGTTAGAACCATCAGCTTCAAAGATTCCCGAAATCTTCAGTATGTGATATACGAGTTTAATGCATGTGATGAACAACTTGCATTCTTCAGTTATGCGACTTGCCACAGTAAGAAAACCAGAATAATCCCAAATTAATTTATAGAGGCAGAAAATAGCAGAACCAGAGATTTTGAACTTGAACATTCTCAGGCAAAATGACAAAGTCATTGTGGATAGGCTAAACGATGTAGGACGAAGTAACATAAAAACTGAAATATTTGACTCACCATCTGAGAGCTAGGTGTGCTTTGGCCAGAATTGAATAGCGCAGCATTCATAGGACTAGAAAACTGGTTTAAATGTCGATTCAGCTGATTTCCTTGGTTGAGCTGACTTTGACCCATACCGTGATGAAGGGCACCAGATGGTAGCTGCCTACCTTGAAACTGCTGTGCTCCCAGCGGCTGAGAGAACTGCATCTGAGGCTGACCATGCAGCTAATAAACAGGTTTATTGGTTAACATTTGATAATGCAGGTTCAATAGTTATTACTCACTCTCCAATACAATGAACTACAGAAACTAATATATTAACCAAATAGGATAATGATTATATTCATGTTTGAAGAAGTCATTCATGGTAAGTTAAGCATATTGAAAGTGCAGAAACCAATATATATTTATTTTGACATTTGTAACATTGCATTAATATTAGCATAAAGGCTGTGCTGCAGACAGATTTACAATTCAGAAAATCACCTCTTTTATCTTACAAGGTATCACTAATGTCGAGCAAAGATTCTGTGTCATCTGCCAAGCGTTTTAACAACAAAAACGAAACCCGAAAAAAGGGCACAAAATCAATAATTGTTCCCATTTTTAAAAAAAGATAAACAAGTTCTTACTCTTTGGAAATACGTAATCCTGGATTAAACAATTATCTAGGTAAGAAAATAAACTAACAGTGCCCCTCGAAAAGAATTGGAATTAGATATTTATGCATGTTGTATATCCAAACAGCCAGTCTGCACATGTTACTAACTTAGCTTAGCTTCTTCCTCTTCATGAATTATCTGAATGGTAAATAAGGGAAGATGAACTATAACAAGTTTAAAGAGATCAGTGCAAGCAATGTACTTTTTGCTCTTCAATGAATGGGAATATGGTCCCAATTCTCTTTTTAAATTGGTAACCTAATTCTCCTTGGTAGACGGAGAAATGAGATAAAATTCCCTATGACGAAGTTGGGAATCCTGTAGGTTGGTCAGGTACTTGGCTGTAAGACTAGTGACCTGTCCTCACATAGTAGGGTTTACCATTAAGACATATCAAAACCGTGCCAACATTTGGAATTCGTACAAGGTGTCCAATTTATGAATCTATTTTCTTTGTTATTCTACGGTTAGTCTTTGACTGTAAAAAGAACACAAATAGGCTAAGGATTTGCTTCGAATAAAAGAAACCCAGAATACTCTTTAGATGAATGATCGAAAAAACCACTTTCGGCAATGAACATTATTTGGATTTTGAGATGCAAACACTCCTTTATTGTCGAAACAACAATATTTCAAAAAATTTCACGGATTACTCATAGTTAGGAATGAAGTATTCAAGTAAAAGACATCGCAAAGATAAAAGAATATCAGTGCAGAATATACTTGTCGAAAGGGGGAAAATTTGGTGTGTTTTTTTCACTCCAAGCATAATTGTTAGAATAGGAATAGGAATAGGAATAAGAATAATATCTACAATCCTACTTAAAATAGGATTAGGAATAGTAATAGTATATGAAATCCTACTTGGTA
>DF359713.1:0-34231 GCA_000787875.1 Solanum virginianum
AGGGGGGAGGATGTAACACCCCACATCTTACTTGTACTAGTTCTATGCAAATGAAATATGATATGGCCTGGTCAAATTAGCCCCATTTTTAAAAGTGCTTGAATCTCATGTTAAAGGGCAATATGTGTGTCTTACGCTTAAGAGGGTCGAGTGTATACATATTTTGTATCAAAATGAGGAGATCACGGCCCTAAATAAAGTGACAAAATTGAGGTGCTTGCAAAACTTAGGAAGCTAGCAGGTGAGTCACCTACTTGCTTAGCTTAAACTTGCTAGCTAGACGGAGATGAGGCCCGACGTTGAATCCATCCAAGTCCAATTATGGATAAAATTTGTGTTAAGAGTGTAACTTTAGCCCATGTTTTAGCATTATAAATGTACTATATTTTCATCCCAAGAAGAATATAACAAGGGCCCAAGTACATCACAACCCACTTGACTATTTGGGCCCAAACTAAGTGAAGAGAAATTAGGAAAATGGGCAGCCAAGGCCAATCAACTTTGAAACCCAATTTGGCCCAAGTGAAAGGGCCAAGCTACTGGATCACCACGTTGATAGTATGAGGCTTAAACCACATAGGAATCAACTTTGAAACCCAATTAGGCCTAAGTGAAAGGACCGAGCTGCTTCATCACCACTTTGATAATATGAGGCTTAAACCACACAAGAAAGTTGACCAAAATATCCTTTAAAAAGGCTTACAAAGCACCTTTAAGTCATTCTTAACTTGAAAAAAAAATCAGCTTTCACAAACTTTCTCTCTACATTTTCTTAACCTTGCAAAACAACCACAAAGAGACTTTTAGAGTTCTTCGAAAAGCCCTACACCTTGAAGGTAATGGTAAGTAAGTTTACTTATGTGTTTAGTATGATTTTCATATGAAAAACAAGAGACTATATTAGTTAGGTATATGCTAAATCTTTTGGACAACATGTGTTCCAAGGGTTGTTGTATACTTTTCTTATTTATTTGGGAACTTTTCTCTTCTTGGTTGGATTGATTATGAAAGAAGGTTGATTTTCATAATTTTTTTGAGTTCTGTAATGATGTGTAAAGATTGCTGCACTGTTTGGTTATACGTAAATAATCAAGGTTTAACGTGTTATCCTAAGTGTGTTGTTTGTAGAACTTGTGGGCTGATTGATTGAGGACTATGGTCTCATATCCTACACCTATTTTGAAGATTGTTTTTGAACTATTTTAGGACTGGTTTTATATGTATGTATGGTAGGGACTGTTTGGTTAAAGTTGGAACAGGTTTGGAATTATCGACGTCGAAATGTAGCGAATGGATGTAACGTTATGCCATCTGTTTGTATGTTGTCTAGAAGTTCTATGTGTTGTGCTTTGTGGGCTATTGTAAGATTGGTATGGCACTAAAATAGGCTGCACATGATATGTATATGAGAATGTGTATTAGAAAATACGATTAGGGGCGGAAAGGTTGAAAGAATATACTAGGGTTTTTAATTATACGCTTGCTGCTCGTGTGTTGTTTTCTTTTATGAGATTGGGCTGCCAAGATTTATCTATTGGCTGTGAATACTAGTTTTATCACCTACTATACTATAGATAGATATTTGGAGGAAGGAAAGGTTATCTTAAGGTAATAGCGAGGTCATACAGCGAGGTATGTAAGGCTACTAGATTTCGTATTACTTGGCATGAAATCTAGCTTCTTATTTGGTACATAAAAGCACTTACCAACTCCAACACAACTATTAACCATGTCTACACTCTTTCACATGTTCATATGCTCCCATATATAGTCACCTTCAAATCTGCATAGATACGTGGATACCAAGTTACATGGGTTCTTGTTGCTAAATAAAGTTCACGAGTTGTTTCATTTCATACGCATTTCATTATTTGTGTAACATACTTATTTCATGGTCATGTTGTCTTGTATTATTTTCTACATGTCACATGTTACATCTATAGTCCTACGGCGCCAATATTGTGACCACCAAAAGAATCATCTCAAAGGTAATTGAAAGGTAAAGTAACCCAAGGGGTTAAAGAAAAGCCTAACATGTAGAATTGGGACACTAATAGGCACGTGTGATTGAATACTTAGTGTGTTGTCAAAAGTTTATTTAAGTAAAGATTTAAACTTGGTTAAGCTATCCAATTGTGCTAACATTCGAGGACGAATGTTCCTAGGGGGGAGGATGTATGCTATGCACAGATTATAATATAAAGGTAAAGGAATAAAAAGAACATAAAATACATGATCCCACCGTACAACTAAATGTGGTCTCTTATCCTACACCAGTTCATAGTTTCATTTGAGTTGTTGCTTTATATACAATTTTCCTACCTTATATATTCAGTACATTATCTCGTACTGACGTCCCTTACGAGGGACCTACATTTCACGCTACAGGTACAGGTGCTAATAAGATCTCCCCAGTAGGAGTACAAGATATCCAGCTGCTGTTACTAAGCTCCAGGTTTCTTCGGAGCTTTGTGTGTCTAGAACTTATAATTTTGTATTGTATAGTTAGTCGAGGAGGGGCCTGTCCCGACCCTTATCAGATACTTTTGCTTATCTAGAGGCTTTGTAGACTATGTAAATTAAAGTGTGGTTATGCCTCCTACTTTAGACAACGTTTGTCCCGACCCTTATTAGAAACTTTTCCTTATTAAGAGGCTTTGTAAACTATGTAAATTAAAGTGTGGTTATGTCTCATACTTTAGACAACGTTGCCCCAACAGCCTAGCCATATGCATTTCCTTTTGGCTTGTTATTACTGTTTACTTTCTTAAAGACATGTTGAATGTAGAAATCCCATATAATATGTATAGAAAGTACATGGATACAGGTTGGTTCTCTCGAGCCTTATCAGTAACGAGTGTCAGTCCGCCTTAACGGGACTTTGGACGTGACAAAAGTGGTATCAGAGCGGGTTATCCTAGGGAGTCTACAAAGCTGTGTCTATATAGAGTCTTGTTTATCGATGTATTATGCACCACATTTATAAGCAGGAGGCTTCGTTGCATTTAGGAGTTGTCACTTTCTTTTCATTCTTTAGATTGTGCCATAGAGCCAAGTGTGATAGGTTGATTATGTCTAACTCCTAAATTGTTTTGTATAGTAAGTACGCTAGAAACCAGGAAAAATAAAGGTAAAGGGAAGGAAGTCAAAGTGGTGGTTTGTATACCCAGTGGGGTGAGATAACAAAATGATGTTTAAGATGAGTCTCTCTCACATACCTCTTTAACTCCTCCAGCTCCATATGAACCAAGAAGTAGTGAAATTCCCCCATAACCACCTATCGATGCTACCGTGCAGGATCTGAAAAATGCAGTCCAACTATTGACTCGTATATTTGTTGGCCAAGGTCAAAGATAAGAAGGTCCAGTTATAGGTACAGGTGGTGCGAATAGGCTAGCTAGCACAAGGATATGTGACTTCCTAGGCCAAGATCAAGGACAAGAAGGTCCAGTTATAGGTGCAGGTGGTACGAATAGGGCAGCTAGCACGAGGATATATGACTTTCTTAATTTGAGCCTCCATTCTTCACTAGGACAGATCCTAATGAAGATCCACAAGATTTTATTAATCAGATTCAATGCACTTTAGATGTTATGCATGTGAGAGGTACAGAAGTTGTCGAGTTAGTGACATATAGGTTGAATGGTGTGGCTATATTATGGTATGAAACTTGGAAGCAATCTAAGGGTATAGATGCACCTCCAGCTACATAGAAGGAGTTTAAAGAGGCATTTATTGGCCATTACTTGCCATTAGAGATCCAAGGGGCCCGTTCAGATTAGTTCCTGAACCTTCACCAAGGGAATATGAGCATGAGGAAGTATATCCTTCAATTTAATTCCCTGACTAGGTATGCTCCTAATGTAGTTGCTACTATGGCAGATAGAGTTCATCAGTATGTGGATAGATTGGATCCGTATCTGGTTTAAGACTATACCATTGTTTCGTTGAATAAAGACATGGATATAGCAAGGATGCAAGCTTTTGCACCAAAATTGGAGGATCAGAGGCAAAGGAGAAGAGCACAAGAATTAGAAAGCAGGCAATCCAAGAGGGCCAGATCTACGGGGCAGTTCACACCATCCTAAGAGGACCCTGGTTGCTGGGAAGCTTAAGTGAACACCCAAATTATTGAACAAACCATTTGAAGTGTCTACACCAACCGACGAATCTATTATGGCTAGAAGGGTATCTTCTAGGCTTACATCCAGAATGATAAGTAGATTTTGGTGTTGACTTACTTCCAGACACTCAACCTATTTCCATCCCTCCATATAGAATTGCCCCGGTAGAATTGCGTGAATTAAAAGAGCAGTTAAAAGACTTATTAGAGAAGGGTTTTATAATACGTAATGTGTCCCCTTGGGGTGCACCAGTGTTATATGTATGCAAAAAGGATGGCACCTTTCTAGAGGAATTTTGAAGAATGGTTGAATTCTCTTGAAACCCTAGCTTTTCTCCTCTTAGAACCTTGTTCAAATCCTTGGAATATGTTTTGAACTTAAATTGATTGTATGGTTATGTTTAGGGGCTTATACAGGTGTAAAAACGTCAATCTTAGGCTTAGAAAGAGCGGGAAAATACCAAAATAGCCTTTCTTAAAAAGCTGTCAAAAGCCATCTATAGGCCCATCTACGGCCCGTAGAACGTTCCACGGCCTGTAGGTCCGTAAAGTTTTGGCCTAATTTCTAGCTCAGTAGTTCACCTTTATGAGCCTATTTTATAGCCCATAAAAGGTTCTATGACCCATAGATGGGTTCATAAAGTCTGGGACCAAAAATTAAAGTTTTAGGACTTTTTCCATGAGTTAGCAGTACGGGTCGTACTTTAATTTATGACTCATAAATAGGTTTCGTAATACCACTCTGCTTTGGCAGTATTTAGTAAAACAACTATAATTTTTGACTTCGAACTCCAAATGAGGTGAAACTAGTTGCGTTGGAAAGCTAATTCAAAAAGATTTCATTAGTTAGGTTATGGGCCACCTAATGCTTTGTGTGCTAAGAGTTTTGGTCATTTAAAGTTGGCTTTTGCATAATCTGACACTAGAAACTCAATTTATAGGGATGTTTTGAACTCGACTAAGTACTAGAGGTCTCATATGAACCTAATCCACTTTTAATAATCTTCTAACATATAGGAATGAGCCTTTAAATATAGGTATATGTAAGGCATCACTAGGTTCAAGCTTATATACTTATGACGAAAAAATTCCTGTACTATGAATATAGTTGTGGGGTGTTACACAGAGTCATATACCATGATTGCCCGTTAGTTGAACAATAAAAACAATAAGATTTAATAGAGTTTTTCCTTCAAATTGATACGGATTAAAATTTTATCGACCATGTGCATGGCACAGCCACATGCAGTCGAAAATATTTTATATATAGCTTGATCACTTTTTCTGAGCTTGCATTGCACGGACCATTATTGATATCAGAGTAACAACCTAGATTCTTTGAATTAATGTACTAAAATGACAGTCAACCATGTTAAATGAATATACAGTGCTTTCGAAGTACTTTGCCTTTTTTCACAAGTAGTACCTGATGACATCAATGTGCTGTATAAATTTGATTAAATATGTACATAATTAATTATATATACAAAAAAATTTTAGAAGCACTGCAACTGTATAATAAAGGTAGTATTAGTAAGCAGATTCCGAAACACCCCTCATGTGCTTCGGAATGCCCCATAATCATAATTTTCTTATATCTTAAAATTTGTGCGTGATTTCACAAATTTGACTTCATATTCTTGATCAGGGGTAAAATTGAATGGAAAATGGGTATAACCCAAATTTTAGAAGACTCATACCAAAAAAAATTTTTGCCAATTTTTGAATTCTAGTGGCTGTCCGCGCCCTGGCCGCGACATGCCAGGGGCGCGGAGCAGTGTGTTTGGCCATGACCAAGGGCATTGGGGTCATAGGCCTATGCCCACTTAAACGTGAAATCACCTATACTTAGCCATTTTTTAACTCTATAACTCACAAAACCCTCTCTAAAACCTCTCTAATACTCTATCAATTCTCTCATTCAAATATAAGGATTTCAAGCTCAATTTTGAGATTCAAGGACTCATTTCAAGCTCTAAGTCTACTTCAAGTTAACCTTGAGGAATTTAAGGTTTAAGGTATGTGGGCCTTCATCCATGGGTCCTTTCACCCATGGAGCCGAACCTTCTCTTTTTATGAAAATTGCATGATTTCAAGTTGTATTACCTATGGGTATCTTTTATTATGAATTGTAAGCATAAATTATGTTAGAGTTTTTATCAAGTATTGCTTGATTATGCATGAATGTCTATTTCAAGCTTATTCCATGAACTAATTTTCTCTATTGAGACTATGCATATTTTGAGCTATGAAACTATGAATTATTATGAGCTTTTGTGATGGATTTCAAGGTACCCTACATGAGGGTTTTACTACATGTTGGTGGGTTGATTTTTATTAAGTTTACTCCTCGTATTTCACTCTTGAATTGCATGATTTTGAACAAGGTATTGGTGAGTTGATTTGCTTTGAGTTTACTCATATTATTTCACTCTTGAACTACATGATTTTGAGTAAGTATCATGAACCCACCCATGTGTTTGATAAAATGACATGACAAGAATTCTCAAGTTATTGATGATCTATTACTTGATTTACAAGTCAAGTGACTTCATGATGATTAAGGGCTTTCAAGCATGTATTGAATTCATGAAAAGTATCCATGATGTTGCAAGTATCAAGTTTAGCCCTATTTCAATATTCTACCTCTTGTGAGTCATTCATGTTAAAGTAGGGGTTGATCTATGATTATGATCTACTCTCATGTTTCAAGTTAGGCTCCCTCGTAGAGATCAAACATGTTTAAGAGCTACTCATATCATGTTATCATATCTCTTACAAGTTATTAGAGTCATGATTATTTCTAGTATTTCGATAGGATTTGACTTAGCACCGATTGAGGCTTAAGATGGGGGCTCGACTCAAGGGGTCCTTATATAAAGTCTTTAGTCTCTAAACTTTGTGTCACCATAGGATGATGATTATTACCCTTTGTATACTAGTGGATCCATCTAACTATACCACACCTTGATAAGGGGGTGACATGCCTCGGATTATTCTTTGTATGGTTTACCATGGCAAGTAGACCACACCTTGTTGAGGGGGTAACATGCCTTGATCACCTTATCGAGGGGGTGACATGCCTCGATTACCTTGTTGAGGGGGTGACATGCCTCGATCACCTTACCAAGGGGGTGACATGCCTTGGATTCCAAGTAGTAGCTCGCTTGGTCTATGTTGGTTAAGGTCTCTTCCCACACATGTATTATGCATAATGCAAGTTGAATGTTTTACAAACATATTTTATTACAAGCATTGATCATGCGTGCTTTGTTGAGATTATATATCTATTGCCTACGATTATGCATTTTGAATATATTGGGTTATGTCTTTGTTGCATTGCACCATGCATAGTTAGTACATTCAAACGTACTAATGCATATTCCATGCCTATATGATATCACCATGTAGGAATCGGAGCTCTTATTGATTATCCTCCTCCACATGGCTAGTTCAATATACAGTGCTTTCGAAGTACTTAACAATTGTTGTGTGAGCTCTTATTGATTATCCTCCTCCACATGGCTAGTTCAATTCTCAGAGAAAGCTTTTCTGAGTCCTCAATTCCAAAGACAATATCTATATATTTTATGTTATGCTGAGACTCTTTCTTATATTGAATACTTATTATTATGAGGGTGAGCTCAGGAAATGTCTTGGGCCCCACTCCATTCTAAGTTAGAGGTGTTGTTAGATACTATGATATATTTATGCTATGAGCTTAACTCTTTTATGCTTTTATGATTATCAAAGACTTCCCTTAGTCTCGGTTCCCTTTTTAATTATATCACTTGCTGATGTTTATTTGGTTCCGTAACCAAGCATGTATGAATGATACGCTAAGAGGGTTGTTCGGGGTCTCTTTGGGTTCCCCATTCGCCGTATTATGTATAGGCCCTAGGCTTGGGTCGTGACAGATTCATACCGAATCATTGATCGATTATCCTTCATAATCCATCTTGCAAAACTAATTCTTATCCAATACAACCATCACCCCCAAGTCAACTGGAATATGCACTTTACACATTTTGTATCGATCATCATTGTGTTTCCTGTTGTCGATTCATTATGAGTTAGCCAATAGTATAGGTGTTAGCGCAACCTCCATATCATTTGGACTAGTTGTTCCTCTATTACGCTCCAACTCCATATTGGCAAAATGACCACATGATTCAGATTCGAGGATAATGTTTGGTAATTTCTGTGCATAATCCCTTGAATTAGCCTGTGAAGTAAACTATGTTAACATGTTAGACATAAACATTCAAAAAACATTCGAATAATTATAAGTTAATTTTCGATAACTGAACTTTAATGACAACCTTGTCATGATTTTTTCGCTTCCAATAGCCATCAAAACATCCTTGAAGTTATCCTTTATCAACTTCTTCAAATCTTGAAACTCTTCCTTTACCAGTGATTGTTGTTTTATAAAATCAAAAAATGTTGGAGTCTAATGTATAAATAATATTATGTATACATAAAGTTTTTTATTTACAGATGTTTTGGACTTTTCAAATTCATCGCGGGAAATGTCAGTATCAGCTAATGTACCGCTTGATGGCTTATCAACTGGTATATTTCTTTTTTGTCTCGCAGTTGGTCATCTAGTAGGTGACTTCTTTGAAGCTTGTGGGATCCTTGCTGGAGGTGAAACTAAAGCATGATATTGAACTGTCCTTTAGCACGTGGTTTTGGGGCCACATTTGTTGATTTTTGGGGGACAACAGGACCAGAACTCCTTAACTTTTTCTTTCTAGGTGATTGAGGATAAACAACTTTTTGTTTTCCGTTTCGGGATCTTGGCATTTGAGGACATGTCTGAAAATCATTATCTGAATCATTGCCTTGGCAACTGATAGGGAGAGATGTCTGAGGTGGTGATGAAATTATCTCATCAAACTCTGGAGGTATTTGTAAACTTGACATATCTATGTCCGTTGGAATTATATTCCAGAGAACGATATAGAAATCATATTTTTTATCAATCTGAAATTAATGTTTATACAGATACATACCACATGTAATATAATATACATCATGTGCTGTATAAATGTATCGTTGTATATTATTTAAGGTGTATAATTGAATACTGATTATTGTATTTTGTTTCCCTTTGATCAATGTATAACAATTGTTTATAAATATTTTTCAAATCAGACTGTTTATTATGAATATGTAAAATGTATATTGTTGCAAACAAAATATGTTATACTTCTAATGTATACATATATAACATATATATATGTGTGTATATAGTATATATTGTTGTATTAAATGTGGTCATGTGCAGGTGTACCGAATGCATATATACATTCCCAAAAATTTTATACATTAAATTCCCCTCCTTCCGCTTTAATATGTAATGTATACACATACAACTTTAACAATTGTTGTGTGAAAAAATGTAGTGTTCATGTATATAAATGAGCATATTTCATATATTATAATGTATAATTTATATAACATATGTATAGATTCCCAAGAGAATAGTGCATATACATGCATTGAAACACAAAAAATGATGATTCTTCTGTTACAAAGAAGAATAAAGGACAAAATTTGTTTGTCATTTTTACGGTCGATTCAAAATAGGGAATTAATTAGGTAATCAAAGGGGTTGATCGGTGATTATCTCCCAATTAAGAATTTTGGGAATGTGATAAGATACGTTCTTTGCAATTTTCAAATTATCTTCCCAGCAACATTCTGATGTGCTGTCAAAATATAGAACATTTGATGCTTAAAACTTAAGATTTTGTGTGTTCTCAATGTGACATCTATGATTTTTATGTGTACCTATGTTTATTTTTACAGGAAAGCAGGTTGGCATGATTTTTGGGAAGAATTGCAGATTCTTCTAGTTTTTGAAGGTTTATGGGACCTTTCACGAATCATAGAGTGGGTTTCGTGGAGATTTCTAGTAAAGTTTGAAGATCTAAATTTCAATCATACGAGACCTCTTTATGAGTCCGAGATCACTCTACGACTCATATAGAGTGGTTTCGCGATAAATTCCAATGAGATCCAGTGAAGGACCAGATATTGCAGGTTAAGTCTATGAGATGGCAATACGAGGTGTAAATCAGTCTATGACTCGTAAAGTGGATCCATAGCAGTAAAGTCCAAGATCTCAAGAGCTGAACACAGACCCGATTATGACTGATAAACCCAGTTATGAGTCGTAAAGGCTTGTCGTATAAAATCGCCAACCGGTTTTTCTAAATTTTTAGGACTTGTTTTTAAATACTATAAATAGTAGTTTTTAGGTCATTAATCACTGAACACAGTAGAGAGGAAGTCATTAGAGTACTTTTTAGGGTTTTAAACTTGGACACAAGATATTAGAGAAGAGAATACACTTGTGGATTTATTGTACCTTTCATCTTATGATTCTCAATACAATTTGGGTTTGCTTGTTCTTCAATCCAATTGGGTAAGTGATTAATGATGTATTCTCAATTCATAGTTTCTTCATCTACCTATAGCATGAGTAGCTAAATTCATAACTTGGGGTTGCGCGAACCATAAAGATCTAACCAAATAAGCCCGAATAATTTACAATTCTTTGAATGGGTATTTACATGTATTAATCAATTATCTTCATTTTGCATGTTTTCTAGTGGTGGCCAACATTTGAATCTTGCCTAGTGTTACCTTCCTGATCCAGATGGTAATAAATAGGAAAAGAGATTGGTTAACAGGATTCGATGATGTATTCTCATCTAATCAACTGAACTAGACCAAGGGGAGGTTGACTGAGACTATGGGTAATGGTTAGTATTGCACACTATGGAGAAGGGCCAAGTCACATAGTAAATTTTGCCTCTTACCTTTGACCAAAGGGCTTGGTGAACTTAAATTACCGTCCTATATGCTATACTCGAGTCGAGAATTGGGTTATCCAGGGATATTGAGTTGGTGAATCATGGGGAACACAAATCACAAGTTGCTCTCCGTTATTGATTGTCTCTTATTTTAATTAGTTTAATTTAATTTCTTATCAATCACTACAAACCCCTTCCTGGGGAATTGAGTTAATTAACACGTGGATTGTTATTAGTGAATTAATTTGGAAGTCTCCGTATTCTCTGTGGGATTTTACCCTAACTTTGGTTAGGTTTACATTTGACAACAACTACTTTATCCTCCAAAAGAGAAGTATAACTTGGGCGTGATCAAAGATTATGTCACCGTTGTCTTATAATATGTCTAGACTTTGATTAAATTTACTAGTAATGAAATTTGACTATTAATTTCTTAGTTCCCTTGTATTTTACTTTTGTTTTTGTTTTGCTTCTTTGCAGGGTATACTAGGTAGTGTATGTCCAACATTAGGAGTCAAGGCAATCCTTTAACTCCACTTGATCCACAAATCTAACGAATTACAAGAAGAATGGCTCAAGAGAATGCTAACATTGCGAGTAATGCAACGTTTAATCAGAATGTTACTGATGATGATCAGAATGACAATTCACCTCCTTTGGAGAATATTCCACAACCTACAGACTTAATAACAATGCCTACTAGTGGAATCAATATAGATTGAACCCTATGGCTATGGATGTGATCGGGGATATTGTGCTGCCACCACTACCGGCTGACACAAAGTTTACTATTTCTAGTGGATTACTTCAAATGTTTCAAAATTATGGATTATTTGTGGGCCTATCATAAGAAAATCCATATGGCCACTTACACAATGTGGCATTTGTTTATAAGAGTGTGATGGGGACACAAAATCTATATATAGATGCTGTAGGACTTTATGTTTTCCTAATATCTCTTATGGACAATGCTACATTATGGCTATCGAAGCTTCCACAAAGTTCAATCACTAGTTGGGTGGAGTTGCAGAGGGCTTTCTAATTAGCAAGATTCTTCATTAGGTCAAACAAGTTTATGATGAAGAACTAAATCATTAACTTTCAGAAATTCCATGATGATTCACTCATTTCTACATAGGAGTAGTTTAATAGATGCTTGAGGAGTTCTTCGGGCCATAACATTTCAGATACAACACTAGTAGAGAGCTTATTTTAAGCTCTAAACTCGAATAGTCAAGCATATGCTAATTCTCTTATGGGAGGTTCAGTCTTAGGGAAATTATTTGTAGAAATTGCTGAACAAATGGACAAGGTGGTTGATCTTGACCGTGTGTGTATACCTAGACATGCGCAATCAACTAGCCATATGGATGTCTATGATAGGAGTTCAGAGCAAGCAAAAATAAATGCAAAGACCTTTCAAATGCTTGCTCAGCACAGAACCAATCTGGAGATGCTAATGAAATAAAAGAAAGATCTAACTACTTTAGCGGGTGATCAAGGAAGCCATTACACCAAGGATATGAGTTGTATGAAAGAGAGTGGTAGGAACAATTGGTTCATGCTCCCACACCATCATTATAAGGGAAATAGGAACTCTAGAGTTGAAGATATGCTTGCCCAATTAGTAACACACAAGAGGAGGTGTTGAAAAAGATTAAGTGCAACATTGCCATGATAAATCTCAAAATTAATCAACATTTTATGGAAATTCAATAGCTTAACAGTTAGTTCGAACTTGTATCAACACAACTGAATCAGATTCAAAGTGGCCTGATGAAAGAAGGAAAGTTTGGTGACAAAGATATACCAACTATTGGTGAAGTCTAATAGACAATTTTTCTAAGTCATGCCATGATAATAAATAAGGCGCTACTTGGGAGGCAACCCAAGGATTTTTGATGTTTTAGCTTAGTTTTAAGTTTATTTTCAATTTTTGGATTCTTAGGTTGTTATTTTATTATGTTATGCTTGCTATTTTTGACATTGGGTTTGTCCCATATAGAGTGCAAGTGAATTTTATGAAGAGTATGCAGGTATTGAACTAAGGTGGCAGATTTTGATGAGAAATGCATCAGGTATAGTTTCTATGACTGGGTTTACGAGTCATATTGCACTTTACGACTCATGAACCCATCTCGTAGATGTTTCCACCACTCACGAGCTAATTTTATGACTTGTAGATCAACCTATGAGTTGTGAATGTGGTTCGTGGAACTTAGGTAAGGTTTTGAATTTTTCTAAGTGTTGAGAGGTCCACGAGACCAGGACTTACGAGTCATAGATCTATCTAGAACTCGTAATTAGTGTTTCGTAGATCGTAACTTGGTAAATTTTAAAGTTGACCCAGTAAAGGTATAATAGCAGGGTCAAATTATTTTGACCCCACTTTTACCCTCATTGATCGAATTTCCCCAATCTCTTCCTTTCCCCTTTATTTATGATCACCTTTCCAGCATTCTATCCCATTGATCCCACTTTTACTCCTAGGGTTTTTCATCATACGCATTCTCTTTCTTCTTCAAGTTCATCATTATCTTTGGTAAGTATCTCGGTTAAGTTTTAATCTTAAATTAACATTAATCTTAGTTGTTTGATATGATGATGGTGATGGGTTTGATTTCTAAGCTTGAATTTCTTGGTGTATGTAAATTGTGAATGTGAAATTATGGGTCCCTTTGATTAAATTGGTTGTTTAAGTCCGAAAGTAAGTTTTATAGCCTTGTGAGTGTTGATTATGTGTCAATGGAATCATTTATCATGTTTGAATAAGTGATATTGCATTGTTTATGATTGTGAAATGGTATTTGATATCATCAGAGTATGCCTAAGGTGAATCATATGGGAATGGTTGGAAATATATGTGCTTTCATGATTATTCATTTGTCGATGGGGTGAATATTTATGAAATTGTTGCGGGGTGTTGATTATTATGTACTCATTATGATTGAGTGCTCGTATGCTTGCTTTGAATCTATGCTCAAGTGTTCTATAGGTTCTTGGGGTCTATATGATGAACTTAGATAATTCAGGTGCTTAGAGTTTCTAATTCATGAGAGTTTTTTACGATTCGTGGATCCATCCGCGAGTCATAATTGCCCCTCGTGAGGAATCTCAGAGGCTTGATACTCTATGTATTCATTACACTAGACCTTCTACGAATCGTATTTCACTTTTCAACTTGTAGATAAGCCTATTAGACCCCTACCTATTTTGGATTTACTCTTTGGAAATTCATACAAATATCAATTTACAACTCGTAAACTAAGTTACGAGTCATACCTGGGTCTCATATAAAGTTCCAGTGACTATTATTGTTTTGCACCTCTGGTTTATGAGACCACTTCATGATTCACAGTTCTAACTATGACTTATCCCCCTTGTAGACCCTTTCTGCAACTGATCCAAATATATTTTTGCTTTATATTTCTTGATTGATGGGGCTAATTTGGGTTCGTTTATGTTTCTTTTTCAGATATTATGGCCCCAAAAGGCAAACATACAGAGATTGAGGCTTTTAAAAGGCAGTTCAGAGATGAGCCTACAGATGATGAGCCTTGGGATACTGAGCAAACCCCATAACTGAGTGGGTCAGTAGAGATATACGATGCCTGGCCTGACCCAGCAATACCTCGACCATAGACAAGAGTTATAGCCAGAGCTGGGCAGCCTCAAGTTCAGATCGAGAGTCCTTCCTAGTCTGATGAGGATGTTAGTGAGAAGATGGGGAGTAGCATGCCCCAAATGACTCCTTCTAGGGCAGAGCAGAGGTCAGCGGGGGCCTCCGATGATAGAGGAGATGTTGAGTCCTCCGTCACACTATCTTCTTTTTTAGCACCGTATGCTAGTACTAACCGATGGTGTGTTGAGGGGATAGAGGCCATATTTTTAGAGGGAATGCAACCCAAGGAATGGCGCAAACCCACCTAGTCGATATATGATGAACCCAGGGTTGTTGGTGATAAACTGAGCCATGTCCTAGGTCTAAAGGGCACGATGATAAGATATGGGCTCGAGTGGTTGATAGAGGCTCTTGGAATATATGCCTCGATTCTGGTATAGGAGTTTTATGCATTGTGCATAGCCATGATTCAGCAAGATCTTCCCAAGGGAGGAGGGCTATATCACAGCTGATATGCTGTCAAAATCTAGCATATTTGATGTTTAAAACTTAGGATTTTGTATGTTCTTAATGTGGCATTTATGGTTTTTATGCGTTTCTTGTGTTTATTTTTACAGGAAAGCAGGGTTATATGATTTTGGGAAAAATTGCAGACCTTTATGGTTTTTTGAGGGTTTACGAGATCCTCTACGAGTCGTAGAGGTAGTTTCATGAAGATTTCCATTGAAGGATAAAAGTCTTAAGTTCAGACATGCGAGACCTCTATACGAGTTATAGATCACTCTACGAGTCATATAGAGGGGTTTCTTGAAGATTTCCAAAGAAGGATCAGTATTGCAGGTGAAGTCCAAGAGAGTGCAATACAAGTCGTAAATCAGTCTACGACTCATAAAGTTGATTCATAGAAGTGAAGTCTAAGATTCAAGATGCTGAACACAAGACCCCGATTACGACTCGCAAACCCAGTTACGAGTCATAAAGGCATGTCGTATAAAGTCGCCGACCAGTTTTTCTAATTTTTTAGAACTTGATTGTAAATAATATAAGTAGTAATTTTTAAATCATTATTCATAAAACACAGTAGATAGGACGTGATTAGAGTACTTTTTAGGGTTTTATACTTGGAGATAAAATATTAGAGAGGAGAATATACTCGTGAATTCACTGTATCTTTCAATCTTGTGATTCTCAATACAATTTGGGTTTGCTTGTTCTTCAATCCAATTGGGTAAGTGATTAATTATGTCTTCTTAATTCATAGTTTCTTCATCTACCCATAGCATGAGTAGCTAACCCACAACTCGGGGTTGTGGGAACCATAAAGATCTAACCAAATAAACCTGGATAATTTGTAATTCTTGGAATGGGTATTTACATATATTAATCAATTCTCTTCATTTTGCATGTTTCCTAATGGTGACTCACATTAGAACTTGCCTAGTGTTACTTTCCCGATCTAGGTGGTAATGAATAGGAAAAAAGGTTGATTAACAGGATTCGATGATGTGTTCTCGTCCAATGGTGGTCAAGATTAGAGCATGCCTAGTTTTAACTTCCCGGTCCAGGTGGTAATGAATAGGAAATAGATTGGTTAACAAGATTCGATGATGTGTTCTTGCCTAATCACCCAAACTAGACCAATGGGAGGTTGACCGGGACAATGGGTAACGGTTAGAATTGCACACTATGGAGATGGGCCAAGTCATATAGTGAAATTCACCTCTCATCTTTGATCAAAGGACACAGTGAACTTAAATTACCATCCAACATGCTATACTCTAGATGAGAATTGAGTTATCTGGGGATATTAGTTGGTGAATCATGGGGGGAACATAATTCCCAAGTTACTCTCCATTATTGGTTATCTCTTGGTTTAGTTAGTTTTGTTTAATTTTTTTTATCAATCATTGCAACCCCCCCTCCTCTTGGGGAATTGAGTTAGTACTTGAATTTTTTATTAGTGAATCAATTTGAAAGTCTCTGTATTCTCTGTGAGATTTGACCCTAACTTTGGTTAGGTTTTATATTTGACAACGACCACTTTATCCTTTAAAATAGAGGTATAACTTGGGCTGATCAAAGATTATGGCTCAATTGCAGGAGAATATGGCTAGACTTTGATTGAATTCACTAGTAATTGCAATTCGATTGTTAATTTCCTAGCTCCCTTGTATTTTACTTTTGTTTTTGTTTTGTTTCTTTGCAGGGTATACTAGGTAGTGTATGCCCAACAGTAGGAGTCAAGGCAATTCCTTACCTTCACTTGATCCAAAGATGAAACGAATTAGAAGAAGAATGGCTCAAGAGAATGCTAACATCGCGGATAATGCAGCCTTGAATCGGAATATTAATGATGATGATCAGAATAACAACCCACCTTCTTTGGAGAATATTCCACATTCTATGGATTACAATGATAGTGCTTACTGGTTGAATCAATATAGATTAAACTCTATGGCTATGGATGTGATCGGGATGATTGTGTTGCCACCACTACCGATTGACACAAAGTTCACTGTTTCTTGTGGGTTACTTCAAATGCTGCAAAATCGTAGATTATTTGAGGACCTACCATCAGAGGATCCATATAGCCACTTGCTCAATATGGAATTTATTTGCAAGAGTATTATGGGGATACAAAATCTATCTATGGATGTTGTGGAACTTCGTGTTTTCCTATTATCTCTTACTGGCAATGTTGCGCTCTGGCTATCTAAGCTTTCACAAAGTTCAATCATCAGTTAGGTGGAGTTGCAGAGGGATTTCTTAGCAAGGTTCTTTATTAGGTCAAACATGTTTAAGATGAGGGACAAGATCATTAACTTTCAGTAATTCTATGGTGATTCACTCATTTCTACATGGGAGCGATTCAATGGATGCTTGAGGGGTGCTCCGGATCATAATATTTCAGACACAACACTAGTATAGAGCTTCTATTGAGCACTGAACCCGACTAGTCAAGCATATGCCAATGCTCTTATGAGAGGTTCAGTCTAAATCATTTTCAGAAATTTCTGAATAGATGGACAATGTGGCTGATCTTCACTGTGTGTGTAGACCTATACGTGAGCAACGAACTAGCCACAGGAATGTCTATGATAGGAGTTCGGAGCAAGCAAAGATAAATTTAGAGATCTTTCAAATGCTTGCTCAACACGAAGCTAATCTAGAGATGCTAATGAAACAAAAGAAAGATCTAACCACTCTAGTAGGTGATCAGGGAAGTAATTACACCAAAAATGTGAGTTGTATGAACAAGAGTGTTAGGAGCAATTGGTTCATGCTCCCGCACCATCATTATAAGGGCAATAGGAACTCTAGAGTTGAGGATATGCTTGCCCAATCGGTTAAAAGGGCAGACATATAAGAGGAGATGAAAGTGATCAAGTCTGATATTGCCAAGATAAATTTCAAAATTGATCAGCATTCTGTGGCAATTCAACAGCTTAACAATGAGTTCAAACTTGTATCAACACAATTGGATCAGATTCAAAGTGGCATGATGAAAGAAGTAAAGTTTGGTGACAAGGATGTACTAACTCTTGAGGAGGTCTGAGTACTCAAGCTATCTAAGTCGTACCGGGACAATAAATTAGGCGCTACTTGGGAGGCACCTAAGGATTTTTGATGTTTTAGCTTAGTTTTGAGTTTATTTTCAATTTTTAAATTCTTAGATAATTGTTTGATTGTGTTTTGCTTACTATTTTTCACACAAGGTTTGTTGCATATAGGGTGCAAGTGAATTTTATGAAGAGTATGTGGGTATTGGACTAAGGCAGCAGATGCACTTTATGACTCATAACCCCATCTCTTAGAGATTTCCAGTGAATATGAAAGTGTGCACCCGATCCACGAGCCAACTTTATGACTCATAGATCAACCTGTGAGTCGTGAATGGGGATCATGGAACACAGGTAAGATTCTGAATTTTTCTAAATATCGAGAGGTCTACGAGACTAGGAATTACGAGTCGTAAATCCATATACAACTCTTATTCGGGGTTTCATAGATTGTAACCCGATAAATTTTAATGTTGACCCAATAAGGATATAAAAGGGGGGTCAAATTATTTTGACCCCACTTTTACCCTAATTGACCAAATTTCCCCAATTTCTTTCTTTTCCCATTATTTCTGATCAACTTTTCGGCATTCCATCCCATTTTTCGACGTCATTTTTTGGCTACTCCTATGGTTTTTCATCATTCACATTCTCTTTCTTCTTCAAGTTCATATCATCTTTGGCAAGTTTCTCTGTTAAGTTTTAATCTCAAAATTTACATTGATCTTAATTGTTTCATGTGATGATGGTGATGGGTTTGATTTCTAAGCTTGAATTTCTTGGTGTATGTGAATTGTGAAGGTCATGGATTACCAATAAGTCGAAAGCAGGGGTGACTTAAGCAAATTAGTGAGGTAAGACAAAAATTGAATGGAGGCCTTAAACTTAAGCAATTAGGGGTACCTTTGATTAAATTGGTTGTTTAAGTTTGGGATTAGGTGTGATAGCCTTGTGACTATTGATTGGGTGCCCATGGGATCGTTTATCATATTTGAATAAGCGATATAATACATGGTTTATGATTGTGAAACGATATTTGATATCATCAGAGCATGCTTTAAGGTGAATCATATGGGAATGGTTAGAAATATATGTGCTTTTGTGATTATTCATTTGTCGATGGGGTGAATACTTGTGAAATTTTTATGGGGAATTGGATATTATGTGCTTATCATGATTGGGTGCTCGTCTGCTTGCTTCGATGTTGTCCTTAAGTGTTGTATAGGTTCTTGGGGTCCGTATGATGAACTTAGATAATTTAGGTGCGTGGAGTTTCTTGTTCAGGAAAGTCTTTTACTACTCATAGATCTATCTACAAGTCGTAATTACCCCTCGTAGGGAATTCCAGAGACTTGATACTCTAAGTATTCATCACACGAGACCTTCTACGAGTCGTATTTCACTTTATGACTCATAGATAGGCCCATTAGACCCCTATTTGTTTTGAATTTACTCTCTGGAAGTTTATACAAAATCAGTTTACGACTCATAAACCAAGTTACAAGTTGTACCTGGGTCTCATACAAAGATCTAGTGACCATTATTATTTTGCACCTCTGGTTTACGAGACTACTTCACGATTTGTAGTTCTAACTACAACTCAAAACTGGCCCTCATAGACCTTTTCTACAACTGATCCAAATTGATGAGGCTAATTTTTGTTTGCTTATGTTTCTTTTTCAGACATCATGGCCCCGAAATGCAAACATGCAGAGATTGAGGCTTTTAGGAGGCAGCTTATAGATAAGCCCACAGATGATGATCATTCAGGTGATGATTAGACCCAATTGAGTAGGTTAGTGGAGATTTATGATACCTAGCCTGACCCAGCAACACCTTGACCATAGACGAGAGTTGTAGCCAGAGCTGGGCAGCCTCAGGTTCAAAGCGAGAATCCTTCCTAGTCTGACAAGAAAGGTAGTGAAAGGACGGAGAGTAGCATCCCCGAGATGACCCCTTCTAGGGAGGAGCAGAGTTCAGCTAAGGCCTCTGAGGATAGAGGAGATGCTAAGTCCTCCATCGCACCATCTTCTTCTTCAGCACCAGATGCTATTACTTACTATTCATGCGTGGAGGGGATGAAGGCTATATTTTTTAGGGCATACAGCCTAAGGAGTGGGGAAAATCCACCCGTTCGATATATAAGGAGCCCAGGATTGTTGGTGATAGGCTGAGTCATGTCCTAGGTCTGAAGGACACAACAGTACCATATGGGCTTAAGTGGCTGACGAAGGCACTTGGATGATACGCCTCGATTCTGGTATGTGAGTTTTATGCATCATACACAACCACAATTTAGCAAGATCTTCCCAAGGGGAGGAGGGCTATCTCACAACCCAGATTGACAAAGGTTCGAATGAGAGGGCGACGGGTCGATATTTCAGAGGAGATGACCATCGTGTACTTTTTAGTCCCAAATACCATGCCCCGAGATCGACAGTTGAGTTTGACTATAGATTGGGGCAGGCCAGAACAACATTGATTATGAAGGATCCGATATAGCAGACCTCACTTTCATATGGGTGGCCGAGCACATTGCAGATAGGGTCCAGAGCCTACTTGGGTCACCACAAACACAGAGTCTATTATCAAGGACTCATTGAGTTTCCCCACCAAATTTTGGTAGGCAGTTGTTAGATCTTGCATTCGGCCTGCTTCATTGGATAATACTTTGACACCAGAATAGGCAGTATTAGTTGGCAGCATCTTGGCTAGTTACAATATTGATTGCACCCGACTCATAGCAGAGTAGATCCATGAGTCAACACTCAAGAGGGCCACCTCCATCCCATTCCCAGTTTTACACTACAAACTCTATTTATATTCGCGGGTGGAGATACTTTATCATCTCGACCAGTTAGTTGAGGCCCAACATACCTTGGAGGCTGGCCTAATAAAGGTCGATGAGAACCTGATGATAACCTGGCAAGCACCACTATGGAATTACGAGTCCTGTATGAGAGGCCACAACATCACAGACTTCTACACCAGGCATGGTCTATGTGTCCGTTATCTCTATTCAGGCCATGGCGCAGCGATTATCACGTACTAAGGCCCAGTTATCTCAACTTATTCAGTAGCTTAGGCCATGGGTCTGGCAGACTATTGCGAACTCAGAGGAGTGGTGTTGGATGTTCACCATCTCTATTATTCAGGAGCGTATTTTTGGAGTAGACGCATGTATCGATGCCTTTGAGGCCCGAGTTCAAAAGAGGTTAGCCGGGACCCGACCTTTAGATTTGTCAGCTGTTCAAAAAGAGATTGAGAAGCTTATGACATGAAAGCTTCACTTGCGGCTCCTATGACATTATCAAAGTCTACACTTATGGATCCGCTATGTAATTTATTTGCCTCTACGAAGCCTCCACAGACTTCCCTTAGGAAGCACTCTTGCACAAATGAGGACCCTGTTCAGAGAAATGTACATGCAAAGAACCCCGAGGATGCGAAGGATGAAGAGGACGAGCTTGGGCTGGCCTTGAGGACATAGAGGCTAGAGGAGGAGATGAGGCTAGCCTAGGAGAATGATAGGACGAGGGGTATTTTCCCCTCCGGATAGAGTTCGATTGCTAAGCATACTACCCCGTAGATGGGAGATGACCAGACGCAGCCTGAGATTGTCGCTTAGGTGCTAAGGTATGTTTCTTAATCCCTACTTATTTTATTTTTGCTTAATTTGGAGTATTGAGGATAATGTACAATTTATTTTAATGGGGATGTGGGTAGTTATGGGCCTTGGTGAAGTCTGAGTAGCTTATAGTCCATAACTACCCCAAATTTTGATCCTACAGTTGTCTTGCCTATGTTTTTTTTTCTCATGGATATTTAATTTCTATTGAACCAGCACGTTTAGGATGTTTTGATAATATGTGTAGCATATAGTACTAATACTTATGGCATATAGCATGTTTTTATGTTTTGTTTCGAAAATTGGTACCCACAATTTTTTTTGATTAGTAGTTAAATGGGAACCATGCATGTTTGGGTGTTTAGCAATAGTTGTTCCAACAAGTGAGGGTAATGTAAGACGTGAAGCATGATCTATGAGTTGCTTGTTGATACTTTATTGCAATGCCATGTGATTGTGAGGTTATTTTGATAGATTCATGCATTTTTGTGCTAATTCAGAACTTGTCCTGTTACTCTAATTAGATTGTAAATTAAATAGATTAGAAAGGGATCTTAGCCTTTGTTCTTTAAATTAGCCCAATTTAGCTTAAAATAACTAACCAAATGATGTTTTATCCTTTTTTTTTAGGCCTTTTAGCCTTACATAAACCAATTCTTTCTAAAATACCTAATTAGCCTAACCTTGTCTAGTGAAAAACCTTGAAATTAGCCCTGGTCTGTCCTTGAGCATTGTGACCTTGATTGAGCCAAAAAGCCTAAGCTGAGGGTGGATACCAAAAGTGGCCCTACTTTGGCAAATAGATATTGTGTACTTTGATATAGGCTAAAAGCCTAAGTTAAGGGTTAAATCACAAAAATAAGGTGGTGAGTTAGGAATGAGGAGAAAAAGAAGAAAATCATGTACCGAGTGCGAAAAAATAAAATGATGCCTTAGATTGAGATTAAAAGCAAAGCAAAGTGTAAAAATGAGGTAAAAGCTAAAAAAATGAGAAGAAAATACCCGAAAAAGCTTGAATGTGGAATGAGGGAGGATAAGGTGAAAATATTTTTGAGTTGGTAAGGTAAAAGTGATGAAAAACGTAGTTCAAGGATAACTTTTAGTCACTATTTCTCCAAAATATCATACCAAAGCCCCTTGAGCCTACGTTACAAGCCTAGAAAGCCTTAAAATAATCCTAGTCCAATTGGTTAAAAATCTGAGTCATGAGTATAGGGGAAAGCCTATGATATTAGTCATTATGGATGAACATCTTTTGTGAGAGTGAGTCTGTTTGCACAGTCCCAAAGCTAAATTTGAAATCATCATTGAGTGTCATAAATGGGACATCTTTTTGTGAGGGCATTTGCATTGCATTGTTAATATTTTACTTGTTCAGTGATTGTGGAGTATGAATATTCCCTTGCTTGTTATAGTTGTGTTGTCAAATGTACCAGTGTGTTTTGCTTTGCTAGATAGCTATCTGATCTTGTTTTGAAAAGTTGGTGTGGGTACTTGAATCTAAATTATATGTGATTTATGCCATTGGGTTGAGATCCATGTGTTGCTATGTTATCTATATATATTGAGTCATCGTTTGAGGATAAGCAATAATTTTAAGTTGATGGTGTTGATGTGCTGTCAAAATACAACACATTTGATGCTTAAAACTTAGGATTTTTTGGGTATTCTTAATGCGACATTTATGATTTTTATGTCTTTTTTGTGTTTATTTTTATAGAAAAGTTGGTTGGCATGATTTTGGGGAAAATTGCAGACTAATCTGATTTTTTGAAAGTTTATAAGACCCTTTACGAGTCGTAAAGCCTTCTACGAGTCAAAATGTAGTTTCGTGAAGATTTCCAGTGACAGATGAAAGTCTGAAGTTCAGCTATGTGAGACCTCTATACGAGTCATAGATCACTCTATGAGTCGTATAGAGGGATTTCGTAAAGATATCCAGAGAAGGACCAGATATTGCAGGAGAAGTCTATGAGAGTGCAATACGAGTCATAAATCAGTCTACGACTAGTAAAGTTAATTCGTAGAAGTGAAGTCCAAGATTCAAGATACTGAATGAGAGATCCCGATTGTAACTCGTAAACCCAGTTACGAGTCGTAAAGGCCTGTCGTATAAAGTCACTGACCAGTTTTTCTAATTTTGGGACTTATTTGTAAATACTATAAATAGTAATATTTAGGTCATTATTCATATAACACAGTAGATAGAATGTGATTAGAGTACTTTTTAGGGTTGATACTTGGAGACAAAATATTGGAGAGGAGAATACACTTATGGAGTCATTGTATCTTCCAATCTTGTGATTCTTAATGCAATTTGGGTTTGCTTGTTCTTCAATCCAATTGGGTAAGTGATTAATTATGTTTTATCAATTCATAGTTTCTTCATCTAGACATAGCATGAGTAGCTAAACAAACAACTTGGGGTTGTGGGAACCATGAAGATCTAACCAAATAAACCCGGATAATTTGCAATTCTTGGAATGGATATTTACATGTATTAATCAATTATCTTCATTTTGCATGTTTTCTAGTGGTGTCTAACATTAGCACTTGCCTAGTGTTACATTCCCGATCTGGGTGGTTATGAATAGGAAAAGAGATTGGTTAAAATCAACCGAACTAGACCAAAGGGAGATTGACTTGGACTATGGGTAATGGTTAGTATTACTCACTATGGCGATGGGCCAAGTCACATAGTGAAATTCACCTCTCACCTTTGACAAAAGGGCTTGGTGAACTTAAATTATCATCCTACATGTTATACTCTAGTCAAGAATTAGGTTATCTAGGGATATTGAGTTGGTGAATCATTGGAGAACACAATTCCCAAGTTGCTCTCCATTATTGATTGTCACTTGCTTTAGTTAGTTTAGTTTAATTTTTTATCAATCATTTCAACCCCACCTTGGAATTGAGTTAGTACTTGAATTGTTTATTAGTGAATCAATTTGGAAGTCTCTATATTCTCTGTGGGATTCGACCCTAACCTTGGTTAGGTTATATATTTGACAATGACCACTTTATCCTTCAAAAGTGTAACTTAGGTGTGATCAACAACCCAGATTAATAGAGTTTTGAGTAAGAGGGCGGCAGGTCAATATTTTAGAGGAGACGATCAGTCGTGTACTTTTTGGTCCCGAGTACCATGCCCCAAGTTCATCAGCTGAGTTTGACTATAGGTTAGGGCAAGCCAGAACAACATTGATTATGGAGGATCCAATATAACAGACCTCACTTCTGAGATAGGTGGCCGAGCACATTGCGGAGCAGAGTCCAGAACCTGCTTGGTTCACTACACACATGGAGCTTATTGTTAAGGCTTCATTGAGTTTCACTGCCAAATTTTTGTGGGCAGTTATTAGATCCCCCATTCCAGCCTACTTTGGCGGATAATAGTTGTAATACCGAAGCAGGTGGTATTGGTTGCCAGCATCTTTGTTGGTTATGACATTGACTGGGCCCGACTTATACCGAACTAAATTCATAAGTCAGCACTCAAGAGGGCCACCTCCATCCCATTTTCAGTTTTGGTCTACAAACTTTGTTTAGCATCTCGAGTGGAGATACTTCATTAGCTGGATCAGTTAGTTAGGCCCAGGATACCTTTAAGGTCGGCCTAATAAAGGGCGATAAGAACTCGTTGGCAACTCGGTGAGCACCACCACCACCGATGTTCACCCCAGAGCCACCACCTGAGTGTTCGACGACTGCCACCACCACTACTGTTACTGCTACTACTGAGGAGACATCCCAGAAGCCTGAGGCATCAATGTTGAGAGGGGTCCTACTACAGCTGCTCCTGCACTAGTGGCCACATCACAGACTTCTACAACGGGCATGGTTTATGTGTCTATTATCTCTATTCAGGCCATGGCGCAACGATTATCACTTAATGAGGCCCTGTTATCTCAGCTTATTCAGTAGGTTAGGCAGACTGTTGCAAACTCAGAGAAGTGGTGCTGGGCGTTCACCATCTCTAGTATTCAGGAGCATGTTTCTAGAGTGGACGCCCATATCGATGCCTTTAAGGCTTGAGTTTAGAAGAGTTTACCAGAGGCCTAGCTTTCAGATCGCAGACTAATCTGATTTTTTGAAATGCCTTTAAGGCTTGAGTTTAGAAGAGTTTACCAGAGGCCTAGCTTTCAGATCTGTCAGCCATTTAGAAGGAGATTGAAAAGCTTAGGGTTGACATGACAGCTTCACTTGCGGTGCCCATGACATTATCGGAGTCTACACCTATGGATCCGTTATATAATTTATTTGCCTCCACGAAGCCTCCACAAACATCCATCAAGAAGCGCCCTTCCGTAGATGAGGATCCTATTCAGAGGAATATATGTGCAAAATGCCACTAGGATGATGAGGATGAGGAGGACGAGCTTGGGTTGGCCTTGAGGACATCGAGGCTAGTGGAGAAGATGATGTTAGCCTAGGAGCATGATAGGGTGAGGGGTATTGGTCCCTCCAAACAGAGTTTGACTGCTAAGCATACTACCCTACAGATAGGAGATGACCAAACGCAAGCCGAGACAACCACTTAGGCGCCGAGGTATTTTTTGAACCTTAGTTATTCTATATTTGCTTAATTTGGTACATTGATGACAACGCACAACTTTTTTGATGGGGTGTGGGTAGTTATGGGCCTTGGTGAAGTCTGAGTAACTTATGATCCATAACTACCCTAAATTTTGATCTCGAGATTTTCTTGCCTGTGTTTTTTTTCCTCATGGATATTTAGCTTTTTTGAACCGGCACATTTAGGATGTTTACATAATATGTATAGCATATAGTACTAATACTTATGGTATATAGCATATTTTTATGTTTTGTTTGGAAAATTGGTACCCACAAAAAATTCTTGATTAGTAGTTAAATGGAAACCATGCATGTTTGGGTGTTTGGCAATAGTTGTTCTGATAAGTGAGGGTAAATTGAGACATGAAACATGATCTGTGAGTTGCTAGTTGATAATGTATTGCAATGCCATGTGAGTTTGAGCGTATTTTGCCATATTCATGCATTTTTATGCTAATTCAGAACTTGCTTTGTTACTCTTAGTTAGATTGTAGATTAAATGGATTAGGAAGGGATCTTAGGTCTTTGTCCTTTAATTCCACTTTAGCCTAAAATAACCAACCCAATGATGTTTTATCCCTTATTCCAAATATTTTAGCCTTACATGAATCAATTATTTCTAAAACACATAACTAACCTAACCTTGTCTAGTAAAAAACCTTGAGAGTGGCCCTGGTTTGTGGAGTAGATATTATGTACTTCAATGTAGGCTAAAAGCCTAAGTTGAGGGTGGCCGGTGTAGGAGTAAAATCACAAAAAGGGGGTGAACTGAGAATGAGAAGAAAAAGAAGAAAATCATGTACCGAGTGCAAGAAAAGAAAAAAATGCCTTAGATTGAGATTAAAAGCAGAATGAAGTGTAAAAATGAGGCAAAAGCTGAAAAATGAGAAGAAAATACCTAGAAAAGCTTGAATTTGAAAATAGGGAGAATAAGGTGAAAATATTAGTGTTGGTAAGGTGAAAGTGATGAAAAAACATAGTTCAAGGATGACTTTTAGTGACTATTTCTCCAAAATGTCATAGCAAAGCCCCCTGAGCATACGTTACAAGCCTAAAAAGCCTTAAAGTAATCCTAGTCCAGTTGGTTAAAATCTGAGTCATGAGTATAGGGGCAAGCCTATCGTATTAGTCATTATGCATGAATATCTTTTGTGAGAGTGAGTGTGTTTACCTAGTCCCAAAGCTAAATTTGAAATCATCATTGAGTGTTAAAAATGAGACTTTTCTTGTGAGGGCATTTGCATTACATTGTTAACATTTGACTTGTTCAATGATTGTGGATTATTGATTTTCCCTTGCTTGTCATAGTTGTGTAGTCAAATACACTAGTATGTTTTGGTTTGCTAAATAGCTATATGATCTTGTTTTGAAAAGTTGGTGTGGGTACCTAAATTTGACTTATATGTGATATATGTCATTGGTTTGGGGTCTGTGTGTTGCTATATTGTCTATATAGATTGAGTCGTCGTTTGAGGGCAAGTAACAATTTTAAGTTAAGGGTGTTGATGTGCTGTCAAATACAACACATTTGATGCTTAAAACTTAGGATTTTGTATGTTCTCAATGCAACATTATGGTTTTTATGTGTTTTTGGTGTTTGGTTAAAAGGAAAGCAGGTTGGCATGATTTTGGGGAAAAATTGCAGTCTCTTCTGATTTTTGATGGATAATGGTTTTTATGTTTATTTTTATAGGAAAGCAGGTTGGCATAATTTTTGAGAAAAATTGTAGTTTCTTCTGATTTTTGAAGGTTTACGGGACACTCTAGGAGTCTACAGGATTCTACGAGTCGTAGAGTGGGTTTTGTGGAGATTTCCAGTAAAGTTTGAAGATCTGAAGTTCAGCCATACAAGACCTCTTTACAAGTCGTAGATCACTCTACGACTTGTATAGAATGGTTTCGTGAAGAATTTCAGTGAGATCCAGTAAAGGACCAGATGTTGTAAGTGAAGTTTATGAGGGCAATATGAGTCATGAATCAGTTTACGACTCGTAAAGTAGATCTGTAGCAATGAAGTCCAAGATCTCAAGAGTTGAACACAAGACCTCGATTACGACTCGTAAACCCAGTTACGAGTTGTAAAGGCCTATCGTATAAAGTCATCGGCCAGTTTTTTTAATTTTTTAGGACTTATTTATAGATACTATAAATAGTAATTTTTAGGTCATTACTCACAGAACACAGTAGAGAGGACATCATTAGAGTACTTTTTAGGATTTTATACTTGGAGACAAAATATTGGAGAGGAGAATACACTTGTGGATTCATTGTATCTTTCAATCTTGTGATTCTCAATACAATTTGGGTTTGCTTGTTCCTCAATCCAATTGAGTAAGTGATTAATTATGTTTCTTCAATTCATAGTTTCTTCATCTACCCATAGCATGAGTAGCTAAATCCACAACTTAGGGTTGTGGGAATCATAAAGATCTAACCAAATAAATTCGGATCATTTGCAATTCTAATGAATATTTACATGTATTAAACAATTCTCTTTGTTTTGCATGTTTTCTAGTAGTGGTCAACATTAGAACTTGCCTAGTGTTACTTTTCGATCTAGGTGGTAATAAATAGGAAAAGAGATTGGCTAACAGGATTTGAGGATGTGTTCTCATCTAATCAATCGAACTAGACCAAGGGGAGGTTGACTGGGACTATGGGAAATAGTTAGTATTGCACACTATGGAGATGGGTCAAGTCACATAGTGAAATTCGCCTCTCACCTTTCACTAAAGGGCTTGGTGAACTTAAATTACCATCATACACGTTATACTCTAGTCGAGAATTAAGTTATTCGGGGATATTAAGTTGGTGAATCATGGGAAATATAATTCTCAATTTGCTCTCTGTTATTGATTATCTCTTATTTTAGTTAGTTTAGTTTAATTTCTTATCAATCATTGCAACCCCCCCCCCCCATTTTTGGGGAATTAAGTTAATTAATACTTGAATTGTTTATTATTGAATCAATTGGAAGTCTCCGTATCCCTGCAGGATTCGACCCTAACCTTGGTTAGGTTTTATATTTGACATTGACTGTTTTATCCTCCAAAAGAGAGGTGTAGCCTATGTGTGATCACACTCATAGAGGCAGACCTGCATAGCTAAGGGGAAACCCTAGATCCTGAAATATTTTCCTGTGAGTGTGATCTTTGAGTGCAAGTTCCTTGTCAGCTTCTCAAATGCCATGTTACCCCAAGGATAATCAACAAATTGACCTAATTCAACAAGATCAATGTGGTTTCTATAGATTTTTATTGAGGTTGGCTCTTCTAACATGATAAAGTTATGTATGAAAAACAAATTAGCAAACTTCACTGCATCATTATCATTTTCACCCCAGGCTTCGTATTGAAATATCGTGACTCGAAATTCAGGCGTGATGACACTCACCTAACCCACCAAGGCAAGTCAGTCTAACACTTACTAATCTAAACATAACAATGATTTTGAAAGATGAATAGACTAATACGACAGTTAATCATATGAATACGAAACTACAACTATCCCAAGGACTGGTGTCACATGTGATTAACTGTCGTATTAGTCTATTCATCTTCTGAAATCATTATTATGTTTGGATTAGTAAGTGTTAGACTGACTCGCCTTGGTGGGTTAGGTGAGTGTCATCACACCTGAATTTTGGGTTGTGACAATTGGTATCAGAGCCCAAGGTTCATAGGTCTCACATGTGTATAAGCCCAGTCGAGTAGAGTCTTAAGGATCAGTGCAGAGACGTCTATTGCTTATCCTTAGGAGGCTACGGAAACTGTTAGGAAATTTTCTCTTGTTCTTTCTGTTCATATCGTGCGTAGTTATTGTGCGTCTTGATACGTTGCATAGTTTGAAATTTGACCCAGCTTAGAGGTAATGGATTTAAGATATGGATGTGTGGTTAGCGTTGGATTTTCCTTTAATATGAAATGGCTTGGATGTAGATGAAATTAGATGAGGTATGTCCAGGGTAATGTTTTGGACGACGTGGTTAGATTGAAGGAACTTAGGGAGCAACTTCAAGATCTCTTGAGTTAGGAGTTCATATGCCTAAGTGTATCCCCAGGGGTTGCTCTATTTTATTTGAAAGAGAAATGATAAGTCCTATGAGAATGTGTATTACCACATTTAGGGAGTTAATGAAGAGTGTATTTCAACTATAATTAGGTTCCTTGTTTTTGTTTTCATCGATGATATATTGGAGCACTCCAATGCCAAAAAGGATCATAAATGACACTTGAGGGTTGTGCTTCAACGGCTTAGAGGGGAGAGGTTATATGCCAAGTTTTATTTCAAATGTGAGTTTTGGCCGAGTTTGGGGGTATGATATTCGTTGTTGGTGGGCCTAGCTAGTTATTACATGTGACACCAGTCCTTGGGATAGTTGTACTTTGATATTCATATAATTAACTATCGTATTAGTTTATTCATCTTCTGAAATCATTGTTATGTTTGGATTAGTAAGTGTTAGATGACTCTCCTTGGTGGGTTAGGTGAGTGTCATCACTCCTGAATTTTGGGTCGTGACATGAAAACTCTAAACAAGCTATCTTTTGGTGATCTTACTCTGACCTTCAAAATATTGAGATAACAATTTGTTTGGCTCTTCATAGTTGAATGTAAATTCTGATGCATTCTCGTCGCCACACTTAAGCCCAGATATAAGTGCAAACTCCCTAATAGTGAAGCACAGTGTATATCTATTCATATGGAAAAGAAATGCATCGGAGGAACTGCCTTTCAGTTCATATAACATGAAACACCTGAAGATTGTGTTTGGACATTGCATCTATCCATATCAAGCAGGTGTGAGAAACAGATAGTTTCACAAAAGCGCTTCAAATGTCTTGCGGACAAACATTTGGTAATTTCATCCATTGCATTGCTGTTTGTATAGCATTGCATGCGTTGTGTGATAGATGGGGTCCCTCCTAGGATATATTCAACATCCTTCAACAAGATCAATGTGGTTTCTAGGGTCCCTCCTAGGATATATTCAACATCCTATATAAATACGAGATGGCAGGGGATGAAAAAGGTTAGCTATATAATTGTGACAAATGTTATATTCAACACGTCTTAATATATATATATATATATATATAGTACTAATTGTGTCACCCTCCCTTGTTCCATATAGCGTATCGTGTACTACCAATTTTCTCAGAATTATATAAAAAGTTGGTCGCTATATATACTGCAAAATCTTTGTAGATGTACAACAAACAACAAAATATATCCATAATTGACAATAGAGTATTTAGATTCCTATACAATAAATTATATTACACAAATAACGTATAAACTGCAAAAAGAAAAAAAAGAAAAAAAAACAACTCAGAAGGTATACAACAAACAACAAAAGTATATCCATAATTTATGATGTATATCTATATCAGTTGTGATGATTTGTACAAGTATATAAACTTGTGTAGTAAATTAATAAAGGTTCCTTCAAAGGAATGAGTGCATGTATAAGAATAAATTACATATAATGGACAATTAATACTTGCACAAATACATTTATATACAGTATAAAAAGAACATTGGACATTCTTGTAAAGAAATTTTTATATGGGATTGTATATTGTAACTACAAGGTTTTTAAGTGAATTCAATGAATCTTATGTGTGTATATCTAATGTATCAAATGTATAAATTATAGATAAATGATATACATGTATAAAATCTTTGTGCAAGATATCTTTGTAATGTATGAGACTCAAAGTATATTTACATTGCACTAAAGTTAGATATTACTAAAAAAAAAATCTTATTTTCTTCAATGTCATTTTCATAAGATTTGTCAGAATTAGAAGCCTCATTTTCTTCAGAATCACCACTGTTGGAAGAAATTTCATTGGTCTTTCTCTTCTTCATTGAACTCATTCGGAGTGGAATCGGATCATTCCAAAGTTTGGATCTTCTCTCCTCAGTATCCCTAACTTTTGCAAGAGACGTTGCAATATCCCCAATTTCTTGAGTTATACCCACTGAAAATGAAGGGGATTCTTCTGTAACTTTGTCATTGAAAATGTATACCTCTAGTTATCCTCTTGAATGGATAATCTTTGACCATATGTGTGAATTTGAAACTGTAAAACAAGGGTTTTTGTATAAAAAAGGAAAAGATAAAATTTTTGGGCAAAAAATAAAAAGTACCACCAAAAATACTCGTGAAATTATAAGATAGAATTGAGAGGGAATTTAAAAAAAATTAAAATCACTTACCTTTTGAAGATGATAACTCTTAAGAGATTGTAGGAGGTGAAATAGGGATGTTTAAGGAATGAAATCGGTATTATTTGAAAAAATGACTTTGATTTCGAAAATTCAATTTTGATATTTAATTGATTTAAGCAAACCAAATTCTCAAAATTAAAACAAAGTTGCCACTTAATTTTTAGAAAAAATCAAGAAAACCTTTAAAATATTTTTAAAAGACTTAAACAGAAAAAATCCTTTTAAAAATCCAAAGAAAAGGTCCGGGTTCACATTTCCACTTCAAGAAGGTTTTACGCACTTGAAATAACCGCTAACACATGGTTATCTGGTGATTAGGAAATACTAACTAACTAAAAAATTAATTAAAATTAACTAAAAGATTTGAAACATATTGAAAAATTCTAAGTAATTTAAAACTCAAGTACAATTGGCGAATTCAAACTAAAATATCAAAGGAGAGAAAATTCATATTTTTTATTTATTTATTTATTTAAAAAAAAAGTCTACAATAAAACACCCTATTAAAATAAAATGAAAATAAAATAAATAAAATAACATAAATGGTTTTGACATGTTGGGAATTTTAGTTAGATTGAAACAAATAAAAATGTTAGAATTAGACAAGTATCACAACAAATAAATATACAATAACCAAAATAAATAAGATTGGGCTTGTCAGGCCCAATTTCAATAACCTGTCCTAATTCTAAAGATTGGGTCTGCTTAGAAAATAAATAAGATTGGGCTTGTCAAGCCCAATTTCAATAACCTGTCCTAATTCTAAAGATTGGTCCTGCTAGGCCCCTTAGCTTATCTTGCTACTGCACTCTTTTAGGCTTTAAACCCCATTCCCTGCTGTATATATCAAGTGTATATCTCATGTACAGGTGTGTATACGCAACTAATCTCTTTCAAATTTCCTTTATAATAGCCTCATATAATCTGTCCATCAACTTCCCGGACTCGAGAAAGACCCGAGATGCAAGGGTGGAGTCCCAAGGGAACTTGAATCGATGGGTTACATGCAAAGAAAATAAAATCACGTAAAAATCTACTCATTTGGAGCCAGATATGGAAGTACAATGTGATGCTTTTAAAATATCAACTTGACAGATAAACCCATGTATGCATTTGCCAAAGCAAGCGTAAGACTATCATAAAAACATAAGTAAATCAAATGATAAGGATAAAGTAGTATATGTCTAAGTTGTAAACTTGTTGAAACAATAGCCTAGACCAATAATTTAAATCATTCCAAAGAAGCAAAAGGAACAGATCATGCTAGAAGACAAACGAGTAAAGCACCGATTCTAAACTAAAGCACTTAGAAGCGTGGCTTTGAAATTGACACAATAATTGTCCTATGGCAAAGTACAAAAACTGACATTTCAATTAGACATAAACATCACATATTTCTTTCCAAGCAGTAGCTAAACTAATTGAGGAAAATGACACTTAACTATTAAATGCCTAAAATCTTGATGATTGCAGCAAATCAAAAGAACCAGAAGAAAGAAAAGCATCAAGACTTAAGGAAATATTAAACTAACCACTGAATAGGAACAAACTTATATGCAAAATGCAAAGTCTTAAAAAAACCCATATACTCTAGTAAAAATACAAAAGTCCAAACAACTTAAATACAATGAGGACATATATACTATTATTGCGATC